>JAOYSI010010488.1:11562-41188 GCA_025775065.1 Hiodon alosoides
CTACTACTACTACTACTACTACTACTACTACTACTACTACTAACTTCCCAAAATGGAATGCAACCTGTAGCTGCTTAGCTGCAGCAAATGCAGTGAAAACACCTCAAACTAAAACAGGGGAAGAAAGTGTAAGCGCTGTTGAAATTTAAGTTTAGTTAAAGATGCGTCATTCATACAGGCCCTGACTTGTATGGAGAACTTTGGGTAGCTGGACCTTTAAAAAAATGCTCAAGGAAGTAGAATAGAGACTTTTCAAGTTCAGCGGTGTGGAGTGGAGAGGCGCAGACTGCTGCGCGTACCAGATTGCTGTGTATATCACACCAGACAAAGAACTGCAACGTCAAGAGCAGACGCTCCTCTCTTGTGGCTGAATAAAACAATGGCCCTGAATGACAATCAGGTCCAATGCTGAGACAATGTAGACTCCTTCTGCTCCTTTACATCTTTAAATGTCAATCAACTGAGGGCCCTGCTCTCTTTGCCCCTCATCTTCTTACGCGCTATGCTCCTCCCGGGAATGGAAAGCTGTTGACACAACTACGAGCAGCACCTAGCTTAAGTGAGTCATATAGCAGGTGAGATGCAATGTAGACAATTAAACGGTAGATATCCCAGGGAGTTTACCGTGGAGCGGGGGGAGGTAACAGTACTGCTGATGGAATGACCACTGGAAAACATCTACAAAAAAAACAAAGTGGAGAGAGCGGGCGTGTAAGCCATGAGGTCACCGGGCCAACGGAATGAGGACGCTAATAAGAGACAGGATAAAGGACATACGGAGTAATGAATTTGATCTAACTGTCTAAGCGCAGAAAAAGACATTGCAGAATGATCTGGAGTGGTTATAGAGTGACGCAACAACAGGCATAAATGTCTTCGGAGAACAGCGGACGACAAATGTTCTGTATGGATGATTAGCACGTTATCAAGGGCTATTGTAATCTAATAAAGAAGAGCATGATGGGGTTGAGGATAACAGCCGTATATGTTTTTTAATATGGACGATAAGACAGTCGGTGCAGTTGATTAACAGATAAGTCATGCTCGATAACCCTCCGACAAACTCAACCCACACTGATCGGTCTGGAGTCATCCAGCTGGAATCAGAGTGAAGCGAAACAGTTATTAACAAAAGGATCTTCTGCATTTAACTAAGCAAATCACAGACAGATGTAGAAATGCCGGACAAGACTGTTGAAAGTTACAAACGGTACCTTGCCCTGATAAATACAATTTTCTGTACTCCTTTCCATGCATTGTACATATTTCTGCAACGTGCTGACAAACAACATTTACAAAACAGTCCTCTTGTAGTCATAGAAAAATCATACGGCACTGGGATAATATAACACGTTCCAAAGAACGACACAGAACTACTTCCTCTACTTTTGTGCACCCCCCGACCAACCTGTTTCATTTCGGTCTTGAGCTTACAGATCCCAGTGCGTTCCGTCTTGGTGGCCCCGGTGTGGCCCAACTCTCGGATGGATATTGCAGGACTGGTGGCCGTGGACTCCATGCGACGCACTGGCTCACAGGGACAAGACAACACATAACTCAGCACTGGCCAATAGGAGCGCAGAATACACTCTGTTTCAGCCTAGTCAGTCATTAATCACACTCAACACTGACCTTTAAGGACCAACAAACCACTAAGCACATTTTCCCCCCTGCAAAGCAACAACTGGCATCGTGAGCACAGGCTGGGATGTGAGGTGGTGTTAATCAAGGCTGAGGAGGGCAGCCCTTTGTCTTAAGGCCACTGACCAGGGAATTGACGCGATTCAAAGCAACCATGACAAAGTGAGAAGTTGCTGAGATGTAAGCTGAGGCGCTGTAACGTGGAAGCGTAGCTGGAGAGGTGAGAAGTAGTCTGTTAATGTAGACGGTAGAGTGAGAGACACTCACCGCTCCTCTCCACACCAAACTCTTTCCCGCTCAGGATGTGGTGAAGCAGGTTCTTCATGTCCGACGGACTCAGGTTCATCAGGCTCTCTGAGGCCTCCTCTCCTGTAAACAGAGCCACCACACTTGGTGCTTCGCCTGTAATGAACCATCTCCTTTCACCCGCCTAGCCCCATCCCACCCAATCTGCTCCAGCTACGTGTCCGTCTGGTATCTCTGTTTTTCCACCACCCCGACGGACCATAGACGTTTTGGCAGCTAAAACAGGAAGAGGCTTTCTCCGCAAGAATCCCCCCCCCACAACACCAGGTCTCTACCAGGATGACTAATGCCAGCGTACCGGTACAGTGCAGGCTGCGGGCCAGCTCGGTGGCCATCACCTGCATTATGAGGCCTATCCGCAGCCTCAGCATGTCCCCGAACAGGGCTGGCTGGGACCTCACGTACATAGCCAGGTACACCATGATCTCCTGTCAAAACAAACGGAGGCCGATGTAGAGGTCATTCAAGAGGTTCCTTCAAAGTGATCAAAGGGAAATGGATATTTATAAAACTTTTAGTGTACCACTGAAAGTCTACTGCCCAGCAGGGAAAATCAAAGTTCTTATCAATAAATAAAGAGATGGGACACAGGCATGTCGACGAGACGGATGGGTGGTCATCTGCTTTTACGTTCTTCAAGTCCTTGTCCTGTCATGTGAGCAGCCACAAACCTGAGTGAGAACAGCAATGCTGATATCCTGCCCACTGGCTTCGTAGATCAGATTATTGAGCTCTTCTGGGGGCAGTGGGCTGGAACAGGGGTGAGAAAGAGCCTATCAAATCACAGTATGCCCCCTCCCCCCCCAAACCAACGAAGCAATGAACACATTAAATGCCAAAATTTTCAGTAAAAAGCTATACTTTAAAGCAATCTGGCCTTCAATACAGGAAATAAAGAGCAGGATGTCCGACTGTTGAAAACACAGTAAACGCCACATTGATCGAAACCCCTAATCCCCTTTAATGGTATGGCAGGCGAATGTTTTACAGATGTTACCAAATTACATATCTCTAAATCAATAACGAGTCTTTACTAAAGCATCCGCTCAGAGGCAAATAAGGTAGCAAGTTGGAGAGGGATTGTTTACGAAGGGGAACCAGCCACGCTGCTTTTTAAACCCATGCTGGCGTTAGAAATCTCTGTCCTTCAGAGAGGTACCACAAGGACACACATCCAGCCCACAGCCACTGCCATGGGCACTCTGGCTATCTCCGGCTCATACAGTGAGGCTCTGCAGCAACCGCAGAGGATTCTTATACACCTGACAATCAAGGGCCCTCAGTCAGCCCCAGGCAAAGCAGAGCGGAATCCCGGAGTTGGCTGGTGGACAATGAATGACAGCCCATCTGAATGATGAGAGCGTCCACACAGCAAGTCTACGACAACTGTAGAGACTGGGCAAGGCCAGTGCACCCCTGGCCGCCCCAGGCGTTGGCCTTAGTGAAGGTGAACGTTCACTTGCACGCGTGAAACGGAGGCCCTTACGCTGAGATGACTTTCTCTCTGGGCTCTGGGGGAAGCCCCACGGTCAGCTGCTTATGGTGGGAAATGAGGTCTGTGCAAGCCTGAAAAAGACACACACGCACACACACACACAGTGTCGTCATTGTTCCTATGGTTTTAACAATGTCCACAAGTGTGTTGTGGTTTTGGAGGAACAGAAGACATTTACAGTATCTTTTTTAGTTTACATTTTTTATTCAAATATCAGGAATCAAGGTTTTTTGCTAAATATTTTTAAGTAAATGTGGAATATCCTATTCTTTTTCAGTTTTCTTCCAAATTTTTTGGAACCACCTATTTTGCTGATGCATTTTCATTGTTCAAATCAGTTAGACTCAGAGATCTGGGCGGAGGCCCCTCACCTCCGCCAGCACCTCCACCCTCTTGCGCAGGATGCCGGAGATGTAGCGGATCAGACCCCACTCCTTGGCGTTCCCAGCCCTGATGTAGAGCTCTTCCAAGAGGGAGTGCACCGTGACCGCACCCTGTCCCGATGCGTCCACCAGCCAGTCCGCACCCCTGCCGGGGGTCACAAGGGTCAGCTCAGAACCACACACGACCAGGCTTAAGACACAGCCTTCTGCAAGCAACCTATTAGTCCTCTGGGAAGATCACACTTAATTGGGAAAATACTGTTGACCTTATACAATCAATACTAGAGCGTCGAATCCCCTGAGGGCGCAATAACCTATTTGGCAGCTACTTGGAAGACTCTTCCCACAACCCCCTGCTCCGCGGGGACACGAACACTCACTTCATAACATAGAGGATGTAGAGGACGTCAGCCTGGTCCTGCAGGCTGGGACACTCCCTCAGCTGCCTCACGAGAGACCCAAAGTCTGTGTTTCCGTGGCCATCACGGGGCAAGTGCAGGTCAGCACTGTGGACCTGAGAAAGCACAAAAACATGCACATATGAACGCTCATTTCCACACAGCCTGGGAGAAAGTATCCGTAGAACCGGGGTGTTGACTTGTCTACTGAACCTTGGCATTGCGTGGAGCACGGTGAAGCGGCTGAGGTACGTCTAGGAGGTTGAGGGACTTGCGGTGTTTGTTCATCATGGGAGTAACTGGTAAATACATCGATGCCTCTGAAATGGCACACGTGGAAATCAGTGACTATTCTGAAAGCATCTCTGGGCCAAAATAGAGGCAGGTCAACCGGTTGCCCCTTACATAAAACAAACACGTTTTGTTTTCATGAAATATTAACTTTAGAATTTATAATCCCAGACTGAAGTTATTCGCTATTTCTGACCATTTTCTGTCTCAATCACAAGCAGGCTTACGGGGCATGTTGAGACCCTTGACCTGGGCCATGAGAGACAAGATGTCGCGGGTGGTGTGTTCAGCGCTGAAGACGTGTTGCTGCCCCATCTGGGTGGGAGGGAGATGGCACCTAGGAGCTGTGCTCTGGAGTAACTGGTTGAGGTACTGATCAAACACATCCTTCGGATTACCTGACGGTACACAGCACAAGTGATCTCTATCCATTTACTGTTTTCAGAATAACCGAGAATCGCAGTATAAATGTTTGCAGATTTAATAAATTCATATTTCAGTTTGATCTTAAAGCATTCTGTCTCTATATGTGATATTTAATAATCAATATGAACATAACCCACACTGTGCTGCCTCCTTTGTGAGAGTCAAAAGCCGTCATAATGAGAATAAAAATGCTTTAAATGCTTGTGGTCTGGCCCAGAGCAGCCTCTTATGACTTTTCCAGGCCTTGCTACAAGGTTCCAGTAGGGTCATTACACCGACAGGTTCCTCCATAAATCAGAGCCTACGGCCGCCTGGGCCCAGACAGACAGAAGGGAAGTTAAAACGCAGGCGAAGGCTGAGCTGGCGCCACTTCACACACAGGCACACAAATCTCCCCGCTCCTTCAGGCTCTTTCATTGTCCCCCCCTCCACCCCCCTTTCTTCTTCTGAACACACAGGCACACCTGTCAAGTGCACGTCCATACATGTTTCTGGGCCCTTTTTCTATGGAGTGTCAAATGTGAGCTGGAGGGCATTAGAGTGTCGCTCTGCTCAAAGCCCCCTAGCTTGACCCGAGCGACCCGAGTTTATCCTCTCGGTCAGGGATCCACTCTGGGGAGAGACACCTTGGGGCAGCTGTGAATACCTGAGGGAAGGCTACTCTCATGGAAACTTTCAAAGTCTTCCTCATCGTTCTCGTCTTCATCCTGCAGGTCCTCGTCTGAGTCCAGGAAGCTGAGCTGTATGTGGAAGGAGGTGGTGAGGAAGCTGGACAGTTGGGCCATCTGCACCCTGCAGGGAAAACAAACCAATGGGTGTCACCAGTACAGCTCTCACAAACACACACACACACACCTCATTTGCACATATTCTTAACTCACAAACGACCACTGCTACACGTTTACCCCCAAGAACATGCGCTTTATACAAGCGCCTGCAATTTCAATAAGCTAAAGACCTGAATGTGCACTTTAGTTTTTTTCCCCATTCCACAAAAACAGGAAGTTGCTCTCCAACACGCATGTCAAAGAGATTAGGAGCGTTTTCAGAAAGGGACGCTGCAGTCCTGTCACGTTTCAATCAGAGGGCAGCCCAGTCCGCACAGGAAGGATGTCGAGCCTTCCCGAGCAGGAAGTCGCACAGCGGGATGAATGGACGATGGGTGGTAAGTGCATTTGCCCAGTACCCCAGGGTTGAATAAAGATTTGTGCAGTTTAAAATAAGAAGAGTTACCTCGCTCCTCCGAAGTATCCGTCTTGCAGCTTTCTCAGGGTGGCCAGTATGCACGGATCTAGGCTCTCTCCGTCTTCCACTGGAAGAGATCAGAGTGAGGATATCATCTGGTTCAGACCTGAGGGGTGACAGAATTTTGTGTCAGAAGCGCTTACCCAGCATGCTGTGCGTGATGGGGAAGGTAAGAGTAGGCCGCCCGGTCATCCTCCAACAGGAGGAGAGGTAGGCCAGCTCTGTACGCAGCATCTCCACGATCATCTGATTGTCCAGAGCCAGGTAGAAGTGGTGTTGGTCGATAAACTGAGAACGGGACCATGGGGGTTAGGGAGACCATACAAAGTGCGCTTTTTATGTAATGCTTTCAATTGATAATGGTAGGAGTCCTATAGCTAGAGTTACATGACTTGTGAATACGTGAATATATAATGTATGAGATTGTACTCATCGCAGAGGATGTACATTAAAGACAAGGTGCCTTGCGGTTTCCTCACCTGTGGTGTAAAAGTATAGGTCCGTTTCCTGATCTCGTAAAATTTGGAGGTTCCCAAAACTCCAATGTGTTTGTAAGGCCGACCGCTCAACTTGAGCTTCTTGCAGTTTCCTGTTAGGGAGCGTGCATAGGAAAAGATTCGGCAACACCAACGCCATGCGCAAATCTGCACCCGGCTTTTGCGTATCTCCGTTGGCACCGAGGAAGAGGAAGACGACTAGTACCCAGTTTGACGTAGATGTGGCTGAGGATGCGGGCCGGTATGACCCGGATGGGCAGGACCTCGGACACCGTCTGGACCTCCACCCCGCAGTCCCTGAGCAGTCCCTGGATCTCCTTTGACTCTGCCAGAACGCACACTGAACACAGCATGCACACCACAGAGGTCGCATTACCCGGGTTCCTTGGGTACGGGTGCACTGCAGCTACACATTATGAGCAGTGGCATTTGGTTCTTCTCCCAACAATCCACATCGTCGGAAATGGTCTATCACAAAAAAGTTAAATATTGTATTCCAGCTGGTGACCTGCACCATGTGCTTCTTTGAAAGTGAAAATTAGACCAAACACAAACCTTGCACAACAACATCTGGTTTGAAGCATGTGGAGAACCTTCTGTTGAGGGGGTCGATCTCTCCAGGGGCCAAGAATCCCTTAAGAGAGCAACGCAAAAAGAAGGAAAAGCTACATTCATGGTGGATAGAGGGTATGTACTGCACCACAATGGACTGGACACAATATATGTGAAAAGAGGGAAAATAGAGCAAAACAATTGTGTACACATGCTTTACTGAAAATCAGTTATGACTGTTTTCGGATCCTGGCCAAGTGCCTAACTGGAAGTAATGTGAGCCGGCTTGGGGTAACAAGTTATCACAAGGAGATTGAAGAGACAATTAGGGAGTCTCTGCAGGGCCAGGTTCATACCCACCAAAAAGCTTACACTGATCATTGCTTTATGTTAATGATTAACTGCGTAATCTTTTACCTTTCAGCATACCGTTTTCCATTTGTGACGACAGTTTAGGTTGGATATTTACAGGAAAAACATTCCATATCCCCTTCCCCACACTTTTTAGTGTGCTCCTGGTTTCAACAGTGGATCCTTCCACAGGCCTCTTACCTCTGCAAGCAGGTTACAGAGAATGTAGAGGGACTGTCCCCACATATGAGGCAGCTGCCCAGTGGCCACTCTGTCCACCGTATGGGGGTTCTGATACTCCTCTTCTATCTAATGACGCAAACAGACATAATATTTACAGTGTTGCAAAAGCCCTAAAACTAGCTAAGATTGTTTATAATCTACATAATGTCCCCAATTAAACCATAAAGGGATGAAAAAGATAAAGAAAAAAAAAACCCCCGCAGACACAGTGACCTGCATGGATCTGCACCGTAACCTAAAAGCTGGAGCCAAGAATTTCTTTCTCAAGAATAACTGTAGTGCTAGCAGGGCACTCCAACCTTGTCGGGGGGTACAGCATAGAGTTCAGGCACCAGGCGGATTCCATTCTTCCCCCGGATCAGAATTCCATCCAGAGCCTCCCTATACTCTTGTACCTATGGGCATTCTCAGGTCAGACGCATAGAAACAGTTCCACCTAGTGGATAGATCTGTACATTACACTTCTTTGGATTTCAATAACCGTGTACTCAATTACTTCTAGCCTCGTTGTGACTATAATTATAATATATAGCCCGCCAAAAGTTAACAAAGAATAACTCATTTATATGATTTACCACGTGGAATGCATGAGCTTTTCAAATACAAGGCAATAAAGACTTGACTGCAGGCTTTTTACCTGCACTTGATCTCCATTGAAAATGCCGTCCAGGATGAGGTACATCCAAAAGATGGGCCACTCACACTCAATGTTCTCAAATAGTTTGAGTTCCGCAGGGTCATAATGGAGACGAGAGGGGTCCTGAAACATAGAACACTGCTGACCGCTAAAAATAAACTCATCCTACATTTCACAACAGATAACTGACCAGCAACGGAAACATCTATAGATAGAACGAGAAACCTATATACTTAGAAGGATAAAGAGAGACAAACACGCCCACCTCTTTGGGAGTTCTGTATCCGTCCCTAATGAACCGGCAGCAGCCATATCGCCCCTGGAGAGGTGAACGGTCTCCATGAGTATGAAGTTACTGTAAAGCTGTGTCGCGTTGCATCGCATTCTCAGAGTGTTGAGCACAGCCGTTTGGAGAGGGCCTTCCCTTCCCACATTGACCGGCAGGCCGACAGCTGTTCCTCGCTACCCTAACCCCTCTGAGCCTACCTGCAGCTTGCTGATGATCTCGCCCTTGGTGACGTTGACGAGGTCGGCATCCTCCACCGCAAACGCCGGGAAGGAGATGACTGACAGGAGGCCAGCGTCAATCTCCTTCGACGTGGAGGCTCTGGGCAGCATGGAGCAGAGAATGGACTGAAAGCAGAGGGGGGAAGAATTGTGTGGTACACAGGACTTAAATACGCAGGACTGTAAAATGCATCCCGTGGTTTCACCTGACAGTGCTCCACTTCATCGGGCAGAACATGAATGACTGATTTTGGACCACCATGTGCTCCAAACAGGTCCAACTCATCTATTGCTTCCAGTGCCGCCTGCAGAAAATACACATTAATATGGTTTTAACACATGTATGATATATACCCACAGGGCCAGGATTCACATAGGGCACCAAACTAAGAGGTGCAAAATGAAATGAAAGTATGCGGTATCGGCAGGCTCCGGTGCGTGGAAATTGGCAGGGCTTCTATTGGCTCTTTGCTTCCTGGGTTGTCATGTTGTCCATTACAAACAGAAGTATCAAATGACATACGACGAAAACGGTGCATCATTGGCCAGTCAGAATTTGGAGTTATTTGACATTATGAAGCGCGGGCGTTTATGTACAGTTTATGAACGTGTTTGTGGTCTGGGGAGTGTGCAGTCTTTTCCTGTAGCCTAGTCTTGGCCTATATTATTGTTAGTGTTACTTGTCACTCAGCAATCCACAGCATCTGTTCTGCCATGTTACAAGCTGCTCCGTGGGGTATTGTGTGGTTGGGGTATTATGGGGCTTACAAATAGCATCAGAGCAACCGTGTTTAAAGGGTTGGGTGCAGGGCTGACCCCAATGTATAGAAAGGTCATCTGTTGCTCTAAATTCTTGGGTATTTCTGTATCTGAGCCTGTTTATATTGGTTCCCTTACTATTGAAGACTTGAAATATCATAATAAGAAAGTACAAAATAATCTATTTTTAACAGAATAAGGATTTTTTAAACCCAACGTCACAGCTCAGACGAGTCACCGTATGTGACTTGATATGGTTAAAGCTTTCAGCTACTTACATTATTCATTTCTGTGTGTAAGGTAGTGTGAGAAGCAGCAGATGTATATGCTGGGGTTGTTTTATGGTGTTTTTAAGGGTGGTAACTAATAACCAAGTAGGTGCTGAAAAATGATGGGAATGGACTGACACACTAAGATCCTCTGCAGCTGCTTTTAAATGAGTGATATGCAGAGGGTCTATTTTCCAAAAGGCCCCACTGTATAGGATGTAGCCAGAACCGAAAGTTCCGTTGGATGTCTGAGAGTGAGCATTCTTTATCTTGCACAAATTAGCACAACGTCGTAATTGCCCATTTTGTGATTTCTGATCAGTTTTTTAGGACAAATTTGTGAAGGGGAAATTCTGGCGGGGGTCCCTTTCTGCTCTCGTACCTTGGCCATTCCCACAGAGCTCCCATTCAACTCAGGGATGCCTTGGTTGGTCTTGTCCCCTCGCTCCCACATCCCATAATCCTGTGCATATGGAGGGACATTCATCAGACTCATATGGGAAAAAATACATATCTCAGTGCAGATCCACATCATGCAATGGAGATTTTTTTCTTTTCTAGTCCAGCCGACCCTCATTAACATTCATCAAACTCACCGCAACTTTATACGCAGCCTCAATGTAGAACACAAGGTTCTGTATAAATGCTACCTCATCCAAGTTAGATATAATTCTGAGGCCTAAAAAAGACAGAAAAACAGCAGTCAAGGCTCTGTATCATAAGAGTAACCACCAAGCATCAGAGACGTCAAATTTGTATTAATTATATGTTCGATCTGACACAAAAAAATCTGCTTTACCTGATGCGGTCATCTGCGCCAAGAACAGCAGGTACAGTGAGGTTGCGTCCACCTGCAGATGACCCCACTGGTCATCCCCGACCACGGTGCTGCAGGTGGGTGTGTGGTACTTGGCGTGCAGGCAGTCCTTAGTGCTCTGGGTGTGTTTGAACTTCTCCACCTTTGCCACCTATAGTGACACTTGTGTGCTCATCAAGCCCATACGGTAACAAATAGCCTCGCAACAACTGTTCAAACAGAGTGACGTTGTAGTGTACCGCCTAGCAGCGATTGCGTGATCTTCGTTAACTGAGAATCACAGTTTACTGTACACTGGTTGAATCCAACAACACTGATAGAAAATCCGGGCTGATTCCACAGACCTACCTGTCGCATCATGCACTGTAGCAGCCCCTGCATCAGTTTGACAACGCTCTGTGGAATCAAAAGGCATGATTTACAGGCTGGAGGAGGAGGACGCCTGGCTAGCTATTCCTCAGAGTGCCTCCGCTAAAACCCGGGCCACACAGTCACCTGCTCCAGCTCATAGGCCTTGGCCTTGTCCTCGTCTCGGTCCGCGTTCTTGCGGTAGGCCATGCCCAGGCCCCACACGGCGAGAATGCTGTACACATTGTCCCTCACCCAGGCGTCTTTCTGCTGCACACTGGCTGGAAGCAGCCCCGTCACAGGGTTCTAAGATAAGTAAGAGAGATTCCATTGTCAGTCATGACGACATTACGCAGCAAAGATAACAAAGCCAACTGAAGGCTGACAAGCCGATTTCCACAGCCATTGTCACTAAACCGGCCTGCACTATCTCATTAGATATGTTCCTGGCACAAGTGGATTAATCACAATGCTTAGAGTCAGTGGAGAGGTACTGAATCTGAAACACTCACATCAAAAGTGGTTTTGATAACGAAAATATTTTTCTGGCCATTGGTCTATTTTTAAGATTACCCAGGGGCCAAGCTTTTATTTTTAGACCACCCATAGTGCAACCTATCACAGCCTTTTCAGCAACAACAAAGAGGCATCCTAAATACAACTGTACAAAGAACGGTCAATACATGCATTTCATTCTGAAATAGAAAAGTATATAACTCATAGTTTGACATGACATTGATAAAACGGATGCTGGATCTCCATATACCAGATTTTTACAATAATCATGAGGATAAATTATAGATTAATGAAAGGAGCAACTGCTGTGTGCACACCTGACATTTCACCATGCCTCTGTTACTTTTCACAATTAATGGTGTTAAGCATTTAATTAAAATCACAATTTATTCATAGTAGAATTTCACTCTCATGCATCCACAAGCAAATGACAGTGAACTGTTGCCCTTTGATGAGAATTTGTTTAAAATCTTTTTCAATGGGAAACTATTCTTTTGGATAAATTCAGCAATTTTTCCCAAATCTATGCCTCTGAAGTCGTTACTAACCGCGCACCAACAATTATAGCACCAGGTGGTTTCCGTTTACATTTGTCAACTAAGCGGCTTAGCTGTTGAACTCCGTTTTTTAAATAAATATACCGATAATACCAGGAATTACACCCAAGGCCAATGATGTTCTGCGCTCTGCCCTCTTAAAACTAGCGCAGAGGACTGCTGGGAAGAGATCACCATATTCCACTGACTCAGTTGTATTTGAAGACAAATTTTCCATGTATATTGAATGACTTACGTACAGTACACAGGTCATTCCCATTTTGTGAACATATAAATGTACATATTATCTGTGCGATGGTGGTGGTTCGTCAATCTCAAGCGACATCGCAAATTAAAAAAAATAAAAATAGATAGCAATAGGAGCACTTTTTATTATACTTTTACATTTAAAACAACTGTATTGCGCAACTAATAACTTACCTGATGGTGCAAAATCGTCTCCTGTACGAGCCTGGCATAGCCATCTAACCGCACGCCTGAGTTACTGCGACTCCGCATTCTCTCATCAGTTCAGCTGAATTTAAAAAGAAAATTGTCGTTCAGCGGCCAAAAGAGATGGCAGTCGCTGGCTCCGGATCGCAGAGTTATGCTGAATGTTAACAAGCATAAAATGTATCATGGAACATACCGCCTTAGATGACAACAAATCCTTTAACTCATGGCTATACATTGTGTTATCAGCAGCACACAGGTAGCCACAGATTATAAATATCTATACTATACTCCAGATTTAGTCAGGTTGTTCACTGGATAATTTTCTAGTACAGCAACGATTCAAACCCGAATGAGTGAAAATTACGTTAGATGCCGTCATTTTGCACTTGGAAATCATCAATAACAACAACAGGATTTCCTGAGACAGGGCACGACAGTTCCCTTTCTCGATTTATTTAAAACTTCAATCTATCACGTAGATTTTATAATTACATGAGTTTTAAACGCGACGATATCTCTGCAGATTTTCCGTTTTCACCCGATTTTATTTTATTGCCGTACCTTGGTGTTTCCTAGTGCTTATGGTTGCTTCCTGGTCCTGATTGTAGTCAGAGTAAGCATTCAGTGTGTAGTCTAGTTCTGTTTGCTGTGAATAGGGGGCGCTATGACTCTGGGAACGAGATGTTCTATCTAGCCTGTCTGAAAAAATTCCATTGATTTTTCAAGTGCAGAACTCGCAGGCCGGTCGAGTTACTTTAAACGTGATTTCTTGAGTTTACATATTCATCACAGCAGAAATAGTTAAGGAGGAAACGTATTATTTAACATGTAATAACCGATCGATAATCAATATTGCATTTGGAGCTGTTCTAACCTATAAAAAATATTTATACTTCAATATATATTTTTCCTGCTTTAAAAATTGTACGGTTTCTAGTTAACTTCTGCATAACAAAACAAAAAAATCCCCGGTCATGACGTGATAGTGAATTACGTATATGTTTGACGTTTTTTTATGGGCTCAGCATCGCCACATTATCAAAGGAGAAATTGATTTCATTTAACTGTATGGAAAAAGATACACGTGATCGTTGCGACGTCACGAACATACGGTTTTGGAACACCGTGTAGTGTCGCGTAACGTTTCTTTGGTTGTGTGCAGAAAATATTTTAAAACAATTTTCAGAAAATACAGATAGTTCGATATATGTTTAAGTTGAACTGAAAATGAAACTAAAAATACTTATGGATTTTGAGATTAATTAATACATGTTTTAGAGTATAACATCAACCTTGTTCGTTTCAGACTCCCGTGTTTTTCCACAAAGAGCGTGATACAGCGGCCACTCTTGGCAGACGAAATTAATTTCGCTACATAAAAAAAAAAAATCTAACCACACAAAATAAGATTTAAAAAAATATTTCCACGCACAAAAAGACTATGGTTGCTGCCGAATCAAAACTTTGGTAACCCGCTAATCACACTTTTAAATGTTTTTTTTGTTTGTTTTTTTTTAGCAGAATAACATCCATACAAAAGAAAAAAAAATTATTTTAGATACAATTTTATTAAGTGTGATTATAATGTTGTAAAGGTGTTGATGTGGTTCCAACTTGGGACTCGTTTAAATTTTTTATGGAAAAGAAATGCTTTGTCGTTGTTTTGCTTTGTCTTTTTAATTTTAAATGTAATGAGTTTTTTTCGGAAGTAAAAATAACGAGAGTTAACGTTTTAAGCCATTTGTTCATTTCTTCCACGTTTTATTTCCCATATATGAGTTAAGAACTGAAGCGTAAATGGTCTCCCAGTTGTCCGAGTTATTGTTGTTTTTTAATAAATTGATGATTTTCGATTAAATTCTATACTGTTTATATACTATCAGATCGGTATGATGGTCACTACAGAAAGTAAAAATTATATGATTGTTGATTGGCAAGGAGTACAGCTAACAGCCATATGTTTCTTATACTGTGTGATTTTGGGCGGGGATAACGGAATTCCTAAACCAATGAAAAATGTAGAGACCAGTCCCTAAACCAATGAGTAATTCGCTGCTTGGTGACAGACCTAGGTGAAGCGCCCAGAAACAACAACGGTTAGGAGACTGAGGGAGTGCACTGTGAATACTAAATTGGACTTATTGTATGCATGTAGCTAAATGTTCACATTTTATCCTTTAAAAGCTTAAATACAGTTCAAGGTAAGTCTCGTGGAGATTCGGGTTTATTTGTGAGGTATTTTACTTTGAACATTGCGAAGACGCAACGTATTTTTGTTGTCTGTCAAAAAAGTCTAGACGTAGGCAGCTACTCCTGAGATGTTGCTGCTAACGGCACTTAATGAATAGCTAGCTTTAGTTGGAAAACTAAATTCAGTTCGTCCAGTATGCGGTAAACATGGGTTGAATAACAACATCGAATATAATACTTTTATTTGGGATACATTTTGCTGTCGTGTTTATACATGTGTGTTCATTGGCAGTTTTTAATATAGCAATTTTAAATGCATTTTCTGGATGTGAAACTAACTCGGGATGGCCTATGTCTATACGGAGTACCATGATGCGCTCGGGAACAGGGAGGACACCGTTACTCCGCGCGAGTCCATCCACACCACGACGGGTTGTAAGAATATGTTCATGTTGCACCCTCTCCGTTTTTAGAATTATTTTTTTCGACTTTCTTAATCAAATTTATTATTTCTTAAGTTAAAAAAAAACTAACTAAACAAACTGTATAGCAACAAAGCTATTATAAACAGTACATTATGGAATATTTAAAGACGCATGTGATCTTTACCATCAACGTTTGCATGTCAATGTAACGTAGAGTACAAATTGGGTTGATTACCACGTCAAATGAGATTTGTAGCTTCAAGGCAAACGCAGTATGTGTGCTTTTTTTTTTTTTAACTCCGCGTTTATTTTAGCATATTGATGTTTATCTTTTTGTTTATTTGGTGATTATGTTTCACTGTTCATTTGTAGAATTCAAATATTTGTGGGGAGATTTGTTATAGGCTGTATTTTTTTTACCGTCTCGCCGCGTTTGTCTAAATGAGGAAATGCCTTATTCTAACAAGTCCTAATTCTTTTACTTGTTATTGATCGCATTAAGTAAGCTTAAATTTCGAGGCAAGGACAAAAAGAACAATGATGTGAACAATTTCTGTAAAACGGAGATTTACCGTTTTTTTACGTCAAGGACAAAAGGTGGGGGGCCAATGGTGCAAAAATGCCCGGTCGAATTTTTTTTATATTATAGTTTTTACTACTCCAATCTGTCGTGTGTGTGTGTTGGTACACCGTGACATGTCATTGAAATTCTGAATTAAAACCCGTCACTTTACCAATCGAGCCAAACGGGTGGTGTGGCCTTCAGCGTTCTGATGGGTCAACATAGATTAAGATGTACGTTTCCAATGTGATAATCTGCCAAACAGAGCACAGTGCACTGCACACAGCTCTGGGCTCTTCTTCACGTTAAATTATGCATGATGACAAATATTCATCCGCTAACCACAGAGGAACTGATGTGTTGGACTCATTTGTGTCGTATCGCACCGGAGATCTGTCTGTAAAACTGAGCCACCTCTTCAAGACTCAGGGCTATTGGAGGGGGACCTCTTTCCTGTTTTTTGTTTATAATTGAGACAGGGACAGTGACCCCATCTTTTCCAACCCCCTCCCACATACTCCCTCTCCACCCTTTTAGATGCAGTTCATGCTGCTGTTCAGTCGGCAGGGAAAGCTGAGGCTACAGAAGTGGTACGTGCCTCTGTCAGACAAAGAGAAGAAGAAGATCACCCGGGAACTGGTGCAGACCGTACTGGCGCGCAAACCCAAGATGTGCAGCTTCCTGGAGTGGAGAGACCTCAAGATTGTTTACAAACGGTTAGTGTTGCTTCTCTGGCCGCCGTTCACGCCCCTGTCCAAGGGCTGCTGCATCAGAAGTCTTAGCAACTGCCGACAAGTTCACACGTTAAAGCAAATTAAAGCAAACGAAACGTTTGTGATTTATGGGGTTACGTTCTTGTTTGAATTTTCACAAATGTTCACACTAGTTCACAAATGCATTGGTTTTGTTTACATAGAGAATGTGTTGTCCATTTTGGACTAGAGGAAATGGAAAGACTAACCCCGTATTCACCAATCTTTGCTGGCAAACAGTGACCGCCTTAAAATGAGGAAATGATTTTGTAATGTCTAAGTTTTACTCTGTTCTTTCTGGTTTTAACACATAAAGGTATGATGTTGGTATTTCTTTTATACTGCCCCTCTGAAAAAATTCCCAACACTTTTGTGGAAACTGCGACAGATTAGATTTAAAAACAAAAAATGAATACGATGGTGACTGAACCCCCTGGGTAAATTTAAGCTTAACATCAAAGCGAAACAGGATCTCAAGATGAGGAACATACATTATTCTTCCTAAACCGAATGACTGACATTCTGATTCTGCAGAAGAGTTGTTTTGTACGCACGTATGTGAAATGTGTAAATTCCTCTTAGTTAATGACTCCCCCTAGTATAACATCATGAATACAGGTAGAGCCACTTTTCCTAAGCATGGTACAATTGACCTTTGAATGCAGAATGAGCAACTGCTACAAATCACCAATAGTTTGAAAGCCTGGATACATTGGAGAGTGCTTAATTTGGGACGTCTGGTCTACTTCTTGTGTTCATCTGCCTCAACATGTTTTTCCATTAATGGAAAGATGCCTGTAGTTGTTTTTCTCACTGCCGTTCTAGTAATACGTGACTCATATTCTTATTTTAAAGTGTTTTAGATATTTATTCCACATACATGCTGATTCGCATGTGTCTGGTACATATATTTATATATTTAATAGGTTGGCCTAGTTGCCACCACTCAGAACTTAAAAAAATATCTGATGGGGAAAAGGAAAGTTTTTTTTTTTTTAAGGCGAGTGATAGAAAAGGTCCGTTTGAACCTATATAGGCCTCTATACTGAACAGCAACCATTTTCAGTGTAACAGTACTGTATGTTTTATTTTAAGGTTCATTTAGAAGGTTTTGTGTAACCTTTTTAGATGTTGCGATTATTGCAGTAATTTAACTGCCCTCGGCACGAGAGACCCAAGTTCGATTCTCGTCATGGTCGGAAGTACCCCCGGGGTGTTACGTTATCATGTTATTTGCTCAAAGGGATTCTCAAGGGTCTGTGTAATAGTGATATAAATAACCGCACTCTCCCTTTCTCTCAAACAGCTCTATATGTGTATAACTGCAAGTAATAGAAATAAGGCTTATGAAATTAAACATCGTATCTATCATGTCCTATCAAGCACCTGGCATGTTCAGTATAATCCTGGCAAGAAAGTATTGATAAAATAAAATTTAAAAATTTTGTGCTGTTTATGCACAAGTCAACATGCAGTGATCTGCTGGGCACATTTGTAATCAAGCTGGGAATGCACATTGCAAAATTATTCACGAGTCAGTAATGTTAAATTGTAATTTTCTTTGGTTGGCTGTGTTATGTTTACACTGTATTGGTTACTGGTCAGAATAGCACGAGTCAGTAATGTTAAATTGTCATTTTTCGTTGGTTGGCTGTGTTGTTATGTTTACACTGTATTTGTACCTGGTCAGAAGTTAACGGATTGCACTGCATAATACTTTTCTTCAGTTTAAGTGGTTAAGTCCTCATCCATATTATTTGTAACCTTAAAATTGACCTAAATGAGCTAAAATCGGCAGATCTAATGAGAGCCAGTTTGTGGAGGTGCAGAGATGGCTACAGTAGTCACCTAAATGGCTACTGGGAAATGTGTAATGTCAACGTTTTTAATAAAAGGTTAACAATGGTTCAATATTCCAGATAAGTTTTTTCCTTTTTCCCCTTAAAATAAAAAAATCAAAATATCTTTGATCTTTTTTTCTGCATTCAAATTTTTTGCCTGTTCACTTAGATATCATCTATTCAATCTATTGAAGTGGCAATCATTTAAGTGAATATTTATATGAGCACGTGATGCCTGATGTTGCCAAACGTTTAAACAACATGAATACTTCAGCTCCTCTGAGTTTTCGTTGGTGCCCAGGAGCTGTCACCCGTTTCACCCCTAATATTATTTTCCAACGCAAATAGATTTTCATAAATCTGAGACACACTTTTCGTAGCAATATAATAAAATATTCCGGAATACTAAACAACCTGTGGGTTATCTCTGGGTTTGCATTTTCTCCAAGGTGGCCTAGTTCACAGGTTGCCGAGGCTGTGGTGTATGCATTGTTGCTCATTTTTGCAAGTCAGGGTGGAGGTCAGAGAATGAAATGAAAGCGGTGGTACACTCAGACTGGTGGAAAAATGAGAACATTACTTTTGCCTCATTACCTACAGTTGCCTTGCCAACAAATGAGTTGGCTCTAGGTATAGGCTGATCGCGCGGACCCACTGCCAGCTGTCCCACACAATATTCCAGGACAGTAACCAATCTCTGACCTGGCAGTGCTAGGCAACAATGCTCTGTTGCCAGCCAGAAAAGACCAAGAGACAGAGAAGGCTTCTGTCTCTATTTACAGCTTGGCTGTATTTACCACGTCTGTTTCTATGAATAAAGTGCCTTTGTTTTCTGTTAACAGGTTAGGTTATGTATTAAGTGCTGATGTCTTGGTGTAGAATTTAGACAGCGAATACTGGGAGCCTAATTATGTTTCTGTTCAGTTAGGATGCTGGAGGAAGTTAACTCCAATGTCCAGACTTGGCAGGTACCACCTGTAACACAAGAAAATAACTGGTCTTGAAAGAGATCGGTCAGTCGTCTTTTCTGCAGAGTAATGAAGAGCAGGAGAACCCGCCCATATAATAAAACCGGTTTGGAAATGTTTAAAATGTTTCCGGGGAAAGCTATGATAACCAAGATCGTTGCAAGATTTCGTTCATTTCCATATTATGAACACTGTTTGCTGATGTTTGATTAGACCAAAAAGCATACTGGGATTAAAGGGATGCCCTGAATTCACTCTGTAAGTAGTTACTTAACAGACTTGGCAAGCCTAGGCTACGGGATCCGCATTACTTTCTATTTGTGACAATAAGCGTTTTAGTCTTGCCAGGGAAATAAATTAGAAGGGATGTGCGTAAGACGGAACATACGATTCCTTGTGCATATTTAAGCAGGAACGCTTAGAAATCTTTGTAATTGTACATCATCGTGCTTCATGTTATCCGATTAGGCGAAATGAGGGAAAAGGCGCAAATGTTGTTTTAGTGTGCCTGTGCAAATGATAAATGTGTATTAACCTCATCACGCCGTTGTATAAAGAGGAGGGACGTCTCTGTGGCACAGATTGAGGGCTGCGGTTGTTTTTGAAATCTGTGGTACATCAAGTTCACTTGTTAGCCTTCGTGTTAAATTTTAAAAAATGGTATTACGTCCTTCTGGTAGAAATGGAAGCCTAATTAATTATTTCTCAAATTATTCTCAGTTTGCCTGACAATTTTGCTTTTTAAACACAGGTTCTCAAATTATAGATTAATGGTGCCTGACAAAGTAATGTTCTATTCCCCTTGTTCCCACAGTCTTTGCTGAAAGGAGATTTAAAAAGCTTTGGCTTCAGAAAGTGTCCTTGAGCAACTCACTTGATTTCAGTGTTCAATATATCGTTTAAAATACTGAAAGATTGCTTTCAGTTCTTGTTAGAGCTGTCAGGATCATCTGGGGCTCATAGCATGCTGGAGGAAATGGACAAAATCTGCAGAAATTATGCCCGATTTGACATTATTTTACTTGCTTCAGGGGGAGTTGGCTTTGAATAATGCGACAAAATGAAAGAGAGAACTGTATTTGTATCAGGCTGTATGCTGGAAAACATCAGTTCATTAGTTAGAAAACCTTCCTCAGCATATCTTAAGCGAGGAGGAGGACAGCTGCTTAGCACGTGCCGTTGTCGTGACTTTGTTTGTCTTTGTTTTAGAAATATGCACTGAATGCCACATAGTTTGCTTAGCGGATAACATAGACAACAAACACGCTTCACCTTTTCCCCCGTCATGCGTATAGTGTTTATGTTCATAAGGGTTTTGTAATGTTCTGTAAATGTTCTTTGTCCTGTTTCAGATATGCTAGTCTGTATTTCTGCTGTGCCATTGAAGACCAGGACAATGAGCTCATCACACTGGAGATCATTCATCGATATGTGGAGCTCCTTGATAAGTATTTTGGCAGTGTGAGCATCCCTGTCTGTAAGTCTTAAAAGAAGGCAGTAGAAGGTCCGAAGTTACGAAAATAAGACATTTTCAGTTCTACAGTTCAGTGGTGTTTATATATATTTAATTAAGTAGAGTGATAAGTCAATTGCTTGTAAGTCTGTGCATTTGATTAAATGCAACATGAATGCTTTCTGAAAGATGAAAATCCCAACAGCCCTAACATGCTTCTCTGACTCTGTCCACGTGGTACTGCTTCTCCCTTTCAGGTGTGCGAGCTGGACATCATCTTCAATTTTGAGAAGGCGTACTTCATCCTGGATGAGTTCCTGCTGGGCGGCGAGGCGCAGGAGACCTCCAAAAAGAATGTGCTGAAGGCCATCGAGCAGGCGGATCTCCTGCAAGAGGTAAGTCCCTGGGTGGGGTGACCCAGGAGCGCTCCTGAATCTTAACCCTAATCCAGCCACAGCTGATGATTGTGTGCCCTTTTGATTGTGTGCTCACTGTCTCTTGTGTCCCATCACCAGGGCTGCTGCCCCCCTCTCCCTCTCTCCCTCTCTCCATTATTCTCACTGCGATTCCTTTCTCTCATCAGCCTCCGCTGTTAAAACCCTGTGTGATTCTCTCAGTGGTGAGAGAGTATAGCTCGATTCACTTTAACTGAGGAACCAAGAGGGTTTTCAGTAACTACTGCACCCCTTTATCTGACAATATACCTCTTCAGCTGTGATTCAGTCCACTGATGCATTTTAAGGCCGCCTTTGTGCATCCATGCACAAACTCTTCTTACCGTTATCAGATCAGAAAACAAAATATTGTGTTTGAAAATGCTATATATAACTTTGAACACAGCAGAGTATTTATTGTTGATGCAGAGCGAAGTGAATTTGAACCACTTGATGGAAACCGTTAATTTTACTGTGAGAGTTATTCTTTGCAATGTAGTGTTTATAGAGAAAACCAGACGTTCAAGGTTACAGAGATGGATATGATTATTTCCTTTGAGATGTCACTCCACTCTTACAACATTCTATAGCCATTGAAACGCTTGTGCCCTTCTTGGCTTTATTTAAGCAGCCAGTTATTCATGTTCTGACTTTTATTGATAGATAATCATTTAAACCCCTGTTGTCCTGCCTCAGTGACTAGTTTCCAGATGAAAGCACTCTGGTCTTTGTGCTGTTCCTATGATTTAATCTGACGTGTGTCTCTGTGCTTCTACATTCTCATTTCTGAATTCCAGAATATAGACTTACAGATTCGCCTCTTTCCAGGTACAGTCAATTAACACTTACAGCAATTAATCCAATTTAAGCCCTTAGTGGGTTTGCCTAGTAGCTGTAGTTCTGTAAAGTGCTTAGCTAATCACAAAATAAAGGTCTTTCAAATGCCAGCAACAAGCAACTACCTTTTCTATGCAAATAATGTGGAACTTATTTATTTATTTATTTATTTATTATCAGTCACATAATTGTTAGAAAGAAGATCAATTTATTGCTTTTAGAGTTTATGCATGTACAGAAAAGGTGTGGTTACTGGCATGTGGCAGCCTTTTATATATACAAATCACTTTACTATGTATTAAATCACCTGTAGATGCTTAATGGTGTCAGGACATGAGCAGTGTTTTCTGATACAATCAGGAGTATGCATCATTGTTTGGTGCTTAAACTCTATACTATTCCATTGTCATTTTTTCCATTGTTTACCGTGTACTCGCATCACTACACCTCGATTGAGCATGAAATGAAATGGAGAATAATTCAGTTTAGTATCCCTTCTTTTGTTGATCTTCCTCACAGATCTCACTGCCATACTGGTTTCAAAAATGGCTTGACCAAAGAATGGTTGATGCTGCACTTTTGAACGGAAACAACAAATATTAACTAATATTACATTTTTTAAATCCAAAAAGTAAGTAAGTAAGTTGTGAGAGTAAGGAAGAGTGTAGGAAATTGTACTTTTCACGGATGAGAACTTTTGGACAATATTAGCTTCCAATAAATTTTTTTTTTGCCTTCAGCGAAACACAATGATGTGACTAAGCAGTAAATGACCTGAATAAACTAAAGCAATAACTCTCTAAACTGTAATTTGTCACGTTGGCTAAATGTACAGCATCTGCTCGGTGGAGTTTTATTCAGCTGAGAAGCCCGTTTCTCATAGGCAACAAACAGCCAGGGAACCATGCGGCTCTGAAACAAAGCCCCATTGTGTATGGCTTAGACCACATGAAGAGTCTTGACCTGAATGTTCAGTACAGGGATTGGAGGATAGTGAGAATCACACTGACATTTTTTTTCCCCCTTCATACGATGTGCTGTTCTTGCTTTTAGACATCTTATGGACCTTTTTCCTGGCCACTACACTCCCATTTCGGTGGAGTTTAGACTCCAGCAGCAGGCTTGTATGGGTTTGGTTTTGACAGCTGCCATGAGAGTTTCACCAAGTGTGCCTTTTCCGTTTTGCTAATGGCATTTACATTTGAAGCAAGCCTGCATTGCAATCTTGTGGAATGGATCTTTGCAAAGACATTAATTTTCAGATTGATCCACGGTTCAGTGGCAGAGTTACTTAGGATGTATTACCCGGGCCAAGTAAATTGCTTGTGTTGTCAATTTACTGCAGTCACATTTGTGCTTATTTAGTTCAAGTATCGCGGAAGGAAACATTAAACTAACAAAAAATGCTCTTTTACAAATGTAGCGTCTGTAAACACCCATCGATTTTAGTGCAAAGTGAAAGAGCTGTTTAGTTCGCATTGTTTAGCCAATCCTAGTTTAGCTCCTGTAGTTCAAACCCATGTAGTTTTTATTTTATTTTTATTTTTTGTATTTAGTTAACATCATTTTTTTTTCCCTTTTGGAAGCGCGTAGCAGGAACGCACATCCCTCCAGTCCAGTGAGGACCACTGACAGAGGTGTCTGACTCGCATGGTTTTTTGTTTGTAGAACCAGAGTGAAGACTGGGGAGGTTTGGCCACTGAGGATATCTTGTAAAAGAGAAAGTGGAGACCTGGTAAATACTGGACTGATCCAGTAGGGCAGCATGGGTTTCCAGAGAGTGCTCGTTTGCATGTGGCACCCTTCCATTCTCCTGCTTGGTGGTGTTTGGGAGGGGAAGCACCCACTTTTAGCTGAAGCTGCATGGTTATTGGTCATACTTAGAACAGGCGTTTGTGGTCACTCTGTACTTTAAGGGTCATACATTGAGCGACTGCTACAGACAACCATTAAATGTGCTGACGCGTAATAATTATGACTCGGCTGTTTTTAAAACCAGCCTCCCAGTAGTAAACAGGAAGTAAACATGTGGTGGGTGAGAAGAATTTCACCGGACCTGAAAGTGAGTTATTGGAAATATGTCATTTTTATCAGATTATTTGTGTTTAATTATTCCTAATTTTAAATTCGCCTTATTTTATTCACTTCCTAACTAAAGCAGTGTACGGAAATAAAATGACACCTGTTTACTATCTGTTCACTGTAGTAGATCTTCCTGTTGTCTCATTATGCAAACTGACCCTTGAGATAAAGCATGACCATTATTGTTTTAATTTACTGTACTTATATATTTATATATATATATATATATATATATATTTATAAATGACACAAACTGCATTTCTTTTTTTCGTTTTGCAGTGGTGGTTTGTTATGCCTGGTGAGGCTTTTACTTAACAAAGCTTTGAGACAGAAAGAATTCTCCTATTCTCCTAAAAATATCTAAATTGCTTTTTCATATCTTGTAACAGGACTTGAGGCAGTCTCTGCTATACTCTGCCCAATCGATCAATCATGTTCTCCAGCATTTTCATTGTGTTGAGATTAACTTTGTCTACTGTTTATCTGAGTCATCAGTTATCTCTATTTTCAATTAGTAATTCATTTTAAAATGTTCAAGCTCGAGGGGGCAAATAGATACCCTTTCCTTCAGAGTTTTGCTCTATTAATGTATTTATTTACTATTTAAAGTGAGATCAGGTTCACCAGGCCCATATATTTCAAGAGGTGCCACAATGCACCTGATATTCCTGCCTCTAAGAGGTTTTTCATGATAAAAATAAATGAGTTTTATTGTAAAAGCTGATAAAAGCTGGTAAAAGCTAGGTAGCTATGATTTGAAAATGACAATCACCAAAATGATATTGTAAACAAACTATTTAATTACAGATCTAGCTTTACTGGCTTTTTAAAACACGACAGATCAAATTTATTCCTGACTTTCATTGACTATCAGTCAGTATTTAGTCATTATTGACTTCACCCTTGTACGGGTTCTAAAATACATGTCTGGTTGATCCATGGGTCTTAATTTGTCAGAAATGATTCTCTTGTACCCTGGGAAAATCTCTACTTTATCAAAATTCTTGGCTTTATTTTAAATTTATGATTCGCACACGAGATATACGACATTTGAGATTTAGGCCAAAGATTCCCCAACCCAAAACTTCTAATAGTGTGTGTTTGGCTAGCTAGGGAATTATAATTACATATCAAACAGGCCGTTAATAAAATCCGTGGGCATTCCGGGAAACGGGAAGCCAGGCTTAGTGCTTAAAGGCGTGAGTGACACATTCTGACAGAATAGAATTAAACTGGAGCTGTTGGAAGCAGGCATTCTTCTGGGCTTATGATTAAACCATTGTATCCTGTAATGAAAAAATATTGTTACAGAGGGTAACCAAATAAGTGCGCTGAAGTTAAAGTAAGTCGGTATGAAAACGGCTTTTCAGCCTTCACTCTCAGTATGACATGTGAGCGGTGGAAACCCAGTTTGCCATTAGGAATAATATTTTTCCTACGTTAAGAAGCACTGTATGGCTCCTGTGAACTGAAGTGTTGCCCTCTGATCCACCGTTTTGATTTACCAACTACCAAGTTATTTAAGAAGAGCTAACCAGTGATAGCCTTTAGTGCGCAGATGATAGACGTCAGTGTGTGAGCTGAATTAACTGAAGGTAGGTACACCGGAGCTTCCATGTTGAAGCAGCAGGAACATGCAATCAGAAATAGACAGCACGGGTGTATACCGAAGGCAGAGTAAAAACAAAGGACCTTTAAATCAAGAGCAGCTGACGGTTCTGACATGGTGGTACTGTATCACAGTAATACTCACCTATTCAACATGATGTTGTTTCTTCACACGCGTCGACTGTTTGCCCTACAGGTATGCTGGTCCCAAATGTGGCTTCTGAGTCATCAGGTTTATTCCAGAATTAGAAGTACTGAGGTGAATATACACCCATGACTATGCTTTTAGATCTACCCGCTAGTTGTTGTAGACCACGTTGTAGATACCCCAAACCCTCATTATAAGTACAAGGTCCTTATCCCCTGATAACCATGTTGGAACTTGTCCTGACAGTTATCTTCCCTTAGGGATGCAGTGAGAGGACTTGGTAATTGCTTTGATTTGAGTGCACGTGTCTCAAGGGGTTTGCTGTGAGTCTGGAGTTGTGAGGGTGTTTGAATGTGTGTGTGTGTACTGGCTGGGGTGAGGCTGTCGTGAAATTTGCACATTCTAGAAATACACAATAGTGAACAAGTTAGATGTTTCACAGGTAAGTTAGAAAAAAAGTACTTAAAAGGAAACATAGCTTTTTACCGTTTAGTGTTTTAGTCCTGAGCTAACAACTAACCCTCTATTTTACCTTGCCCTTTTTTGACTGTTTATAGCCTTATCTCTGTGGTTTTAGGTTGACTTTGCCACAGCCATACTTCCGGTTTAAAAAGGATACACGGTAGTTAAACCTTCTCAGTTACTCAACTGAATATGAACTATGAATCTATTTATACTCAGAAATATTTAAGGGTAAATTATTTTAAAACAATTATAGACAAGAAGCACATATTTTATGCATATTCGATTGTAGTTGGAAGCAAATCCATCAGAGAAGGCTATAAACCAAGTCGCGAGCTTTATCCTCGTTAGCCTTGTGTCCTCTGTCAGTAGTAATATAGCTATTATTTATGAAATGCTGTGCTCCACTTTCAGAATGAGTTCCATGTTCCAGGAGTGCCTTTGTTGTGCGTTGATGACTGCTCTGTGTCCGGCATCCTGCTTTGCTGTTGATTCTGGCTCTGTTAACTGTAACTGTTGAGGCAGCTACACTTGCACTGTGATATAAGACTGTGTTGTGCACTTCTCTCCTGTAGCCCCGTCATGAGTACTTTAATGTGCCTGTGTACTAAACGGCTGTACTGCTGCTGGTGTCCGTACTGCATGCTGAACCCTCTCCCCCCTCCCCGGCGCCTGGCTGCTCCTCCTCCTCCTCCTCCCTCTCGCCAGCAGCCTTTTTGGGTCCCGGCCCCCATCACCCCGTCACTCCATCCATCCTACTGAGCACCACACACACACCCTCATCGTCACCTCTCCGTAAGGTCCCCTGCAGTACCTGTCTCCCAGGGGCCCGTTGCTCAGAGTCTTCATTTTTTATCTTTCATGTTAGAGGATGAGCTTTGAAAATGCCTGAATGTCTTTTAAATGTGATGTTTTGTACTGGTTGGCTTTATTAGATCAGGTCGGGTCTGGGTCAGCCACTCAAAGTATGAGAATCTACTGAGTGGGAATGGAATTATCAGCGTTAAGAAAATGCATTTTCTCAAAATTGTATTACTCTGACTCTGACTATGGACTTATCATCCTTACACATAGCTGTGTATGTCCTTTTCATGTAGTCTCTTTGTCTTTAATGTTTTTTTCTGAATGTTTTCTGGTGTTATATGTCTCAATGTCATAGTGTATAGCAGTATACAGTACTGAAAATTATAGTTAGCCTTGCTTTTTTGTGTGTTTTTATTTTCACTGGTACTGAATTGTGAAACGTGTTAGTGTGGAGCAGGTATTTTTAAAATGATGTCATGGGAAGGAGCGCTGAGTTTCCCTCCTGTGAAATAAATGTTAAACTAAACTAAATATTAGCTATATGAGAAGAAGATATCAGCGAATCTCCATTTACCCTACATTATCATGATATCACATTATCATTTTAGTTATGTACGGAATGGGAGTCATCTTTATTACCCGTATACTTCGAAATTCCTTCTAAGTTGGGGTTGAATTGAATCATTACCGTTGTATTAAATACTCAGCAGAACTGGAAGATCACTGCTGTGTAGATCTTTCTGCCACAGCAGGGATGATGTCTTCATAATCTCCCTTTAGATTGCAGATTAATGTTTATTAATGCCTGAAGTATTATAAAGTAATGGGATTTTTGATGATAAACTGAAGAAATCTGATTAAATAAAGCTACACGGTTAGTGAGTTTTTTAACCACATAGGCCTATATAGTATTTATATTTGGTACAAATTCTCCTCATATATTATACAACTAAGTAAATATTACACTTTTCATAATACCAAATATTTTGAGTTTCTAATAACTATAGCACAGATTTGTATCTGTTGGCTCGTAAACATTCTAGTTTCTTTATAGGTGTG
This sequence comes from Hiodon alosoides, assembly GCA_025775065.1. Classification (NCBI taxonomy): domain Eukaryota; kingdom Metazoa; phylum Chordata; class Actinopteri; order Hiodontiformes; family Hiodontidae; genus Hiodon; species Hiodon alosoides. The sequence continues at coordinate 39,861 of JAOYSI010010488.1, forward strand.
CTACCCACATGTACCTAAGTCTAGGAGAATGTATGTATAGAGAACTGCAGTATTGCTATACCCCATATGTTACATTCATTAAACACATTAACAGTTTTTTAATGCTTCACCATTAGTTTTATTAGTTATTTTTGTCTTTTTTTGTCTGATTAATTTGACTAGAAAGAAGGATGATTTAATACTGTGTACTTCTAGTGATGTATCGATAAATTAAATGGTCAAATATTACTCTATGTAAGTAGTTTTTTTCCTGGAAAGTGTTACAGCTAGTCTGGATGTTATATCTTAATAGCTTGAATGTTTGGGGTTAATTACTCCCTAAAATGCTTTTTCAGTTTTAACATTGCCACATGTTTTTCACTTTCTGGATATATAGAGTCTGGGAATTTGCTCTACTCTCCTGGCCCCCAAAACATCTGCTGTAATCAGTTTAAGCTGATTCCAGACTCATCAAGCTGCTTTTTACAAAACTAATCCAGCCCTTATTACACAGTACCCTCCATATGTTTTCAAACCCTTTTTAAATTGAACCAAAACAACACAATTCAACAGAAAGAGGGTGATTATAGAATATTTTATTTTTGCTCACATAAATTTTAATTAAGCCGTATTGTAACACCTCAGAATAGAGCAACATGCTTTGTTTTTTCACAGAATATATAACACTTGCGACTATATAACACTTTTTTACATGTGGAAATGAACCCAGAAATAATAGTTTTATTGTTCTCAGTTCTTGGTTTATTCCACATTCTTGAGTGAATTGTGAGGTTTGTGTAGTGACCACAACCTTTAAGAGCAAAACAAAACAAAACATTTTATATTTATATCGTACACTGTAAGTGACCGTATGAGACAGTGTCTGCCTTTAGATTTATTTAATTAGAATACAGGATTTCACATAGGAAGTCTTTAATGATATGTAAATGACAAAAGAAGCCATTTTAGTCTTCTGCTCGTATCGGTGATATCCCACTGCAAGCTTAATTTGGATTTATACACACCACTTTTAATATTAAGTACAATATTAATGCTGATTGCGTTATATGACAATTAAAATGTTTTTGAGCATTGGGACCTGAACTTTGATTAAGAGAACTAGTGTTTTTGGTTGTATAAATGATGGGAAGTATTTAGTTCCACTGACTTAAACTCCTCCCATAAGTAAGTATTTGAATAGCTCACTATTACATAGCTAGTTTACTTGCAATAATGAATAATTGTCCATGTATTTCTGTTATTTCCCCACAATCGAATTGTCATTAAATTCAGATAAACAATGAAAGACATTGAGGCACCTCTCTGTTGTAAGATTGGTCTTCACTTTC
>JAOYSI010010489.1:0-10338 GCA_025775065.1 Hiodon alosoides
CTCACCTGGCAAACTAATTATCACAGGTGTCTGAGATTGATTTCAGTGATCCAAAGAGCCCGGAGACACAATACCATTCATGAGTTTGATTGAAAAACGAAATACTTAATGTTTGGGACACTGAATTCCAATTTGCATAATAATTAAGAACGTGGTATAGGAATCAATCTGAGGGCCTTTATAACACTCTCTTTTTTTTAATACGCAATCCCATTTAAATACTTATACATGTGGCCTTTACTTTGATTAAGGTTGGGACCAAATTTTTGCAATGTGCTTTACATGCAAAGTGCAACTGTATTTAATAGCTTTTCCTTTCTGAAAAGAAAAAAGATGCTAATGAGGACAACACTATTGAATATAATTTTATTAAATATGATTAGCGGGTCATCAAGGGTTTGATTTGGTCCTAACTTAAAGCCGTAACAGGTAGCTCTGGTAATGATCGAATCGAAATGATTTAGCCCCATAACATGAAGTATAAAAAGCATAACATTAAACATAAAAAGTAATGTCTTTAGCTTGCTCTCTTATATTTACGGAGTGTTAGCAATACAGAATGACCTAACTAAATAAACAAAACGTATTCATAACCTATGTTACAACTAGATGTCTATAATTTAAATAAAAACATATTTACCAGTGATGTAATTTGTCCACTTATACAGAACACCTTCCATAATGTCAAAAAGGATAATTTAACGTTAACGTTATCCCTAAATTATATTCTGATTAGTAACGTTTTGAAATTATTGAAATTGTTCATTAAATCGAACGAAAAACATTCTGAATGAAGTCAGGCAGTGTAGTTAATTACAATCTTATAGCTCATTTTTTTCAAAAATCATACTCCTGGCTAAATCCAGAAGCGTGGAACATTATTTCTTCTTCTTCTTCTTCATAATTTGGCCATGTTCACGTTCCCAGCACCCTTGTAATACCCCTTGCGTGGGGTAAGAGACCCCATGCCCCTGTAGGTTTACCCAATAGTTCATGGCCAGCTGCTGCCTCCTAAGCGCAACCACTGACGATGTACAAAAGGCCCCACTGCACAACCTGAGAGCTTGAGCCTGTTTACTATCAAGCTTTTCTAACAAGGTCCTGGCTGCTGACCAGTAAACCATCTGTAATCTGTTATCCATCAATAAACGTATTAAATACAGAATTTTTAAAGAGATAAGTGCCACTTCCCACTCCATACCCATCAGGCAGCGCATCACATTTAATACTCTCTTACATTTCCCCACCACCCCATTTAACATGCTCTGCCCAGGTCATCCAAAATTCAAAATTCACTCCAAGAAACCTGAAAACCTTCACTCTCTCTTCACAAGTATTTTTATACAGCTTCAGCTATATAAACAGCTTTCTGTTATTTCCCCACTGAGACTCTAAAAACCCAGGCTAATGACCACCGCTCAACCTCTTCTTTTCCCTCATGCACTCAAATAAAGACCTCTCCAGCCTGAAATTTATAGATTTCCCAAACAAGAAGTCTCAGACTCTACACAAAGCACCAGGTCCAATGTTCCTCTTCCCTAACTGAAACCACCATGACATGATGATAACATTCTTCTGGTTTCTTTCCCCTGGCTTCCTGATCAGCACCACCACAGCCCTCTTCCAACTTCCTGGTAACTTCCCCTCCTCCTTTTACATGACATAAAAGCCTTAGTTATTGCCCTCTTCATTCCTTCCAAGGAAAATGGTGCATTCCCCCCTCTCGTCAGAACTTCAACCCACCTAGCCAATCAGTGTAGCGAGGCTGGTCGTGAACGAGCTCCAGATGACAATGGCATAACCCCTTAGAGTCAAAATCAAGAGAATGATCAGTTTCTAGAGCTTAAGACTAAGGTTTCAATGACTTAACCGTCTCACTTGTCAGCTCTGATAACAAATGGAAAAAAAGAAGCCCAACCATATCATTCACCAGCCACCAAGCCAGACAGCTCAGGCTCACCCCTTAGGTGGCAGGCAGCTCCTGCTGGCCCCCTGGGCTGCTGGGCAGGCACCCGGTGCAGCACTGTGGAGCTCCACAGCTCTCTGAGCTGGATATTTTGGCTAGCAGGTGGGTGAACACTGACTCTTTGCTGAGAAGGGCCTCGTTGGTGCTCTGGAGCAGTTGTTCACAGGAGCACAGTTGGGCCTACAGGTTTGTGATGGTGTCCTGGGCCTCATCCAGCTGGACTCTGCAGCGCTGAAGTTGTTCTGCTAGCTGCATGTGGGAACAGCGCAGGCTGCAGGAGATCTAGTCTGACATCTTCAGCAGTTGCATGCGAGTCAGCTGTGTTGCCGAGAGCTCTGTTTGGTGCCTTGCTTTTGCAGCTCCAGCTCCTTCTGCAGGGCGTATATGGTGGCCTGAAGCCAGATGTTTACCTGGGCCACTGCATCCTCCGTCGCGGCCAGAGTTGCATGTCCTGGGCTTCTTTCTTTATTCTGAGTAGCTCCTGCCATTGGTCCTGCAGCAAGTGAAGGGAATAGCAGCAGTCCATTTTCCTTTCGATTGCCCATTATCTCTACCTTGTTCTTCAGCAAGCCAGGCTCAATTCCATGTCCCAGATTTTGGCACCGCTGTGGCACACCTGGGCACGACCAGTCCGGGGTGGGCAAGAGACAGGGTTCCCATGATGCCTTTTATTCAGCATAGCCACACTCAAACAAATGAACCAATTACAACAAAAGACAACCTATTAAAGAAAACCACCCTTCTGGGGAAAACACTGGATAGTATAAATAGTTAAACCATATCATACACCAGCCTCCAAACCAGACTTTTCCAGTCCAGCTCATCCCTTAACCAGCTCTGCTGACTCTTTTTAACTAGTCTTTTATTGTTGGTATATGAGTGTAGTTACCAACAGTGGAATCACACTTAGGTGTGCAACGAGGTCCTTTATGGGGGCACATCCCCTCCCCCATCTTGGCTGTCCATCACCCCTTTCAGGGATATTCCCCTAGCTTGAGGGCGTGGCTCCAGGCTGCATGCCACAATGTGATAGTTCTGGACTCTGACGCACTGATGGCAGTGATGCACTATATACCTGCAGAGAGGCCAGTAAAATTCTCATGTAAACAGCATAATGTGCGCATCACGCAATTTTATTTTAGCTACAATTTTTACAATTTTAACTACAATATTATAAACTATACACTTCAATTAGATCCTGCATCTTTATCGTGGAAAACTCCAGTATATCTAGTGCAGGTAGCTAGCCAGCTAATTTGGTATAGATAGCCACCTCCCACCTGTCAAATATGAGCTTTGCTGCTGGGCTAATGAGTATAAATATTCACCTCTGTTGATTTCACCAGAGCCTAAATCAGATGTGCTCTATAGTAAGCTGCAACAAAGCTCAAACATACAGCCTATATGATTTCTATTTTTAATGTTTACAACTGTAGTGTTCAGAAAGACTAAAAGGTCCCAAAAAAATGTACTGGTTCGATTGGAAACACCAAACTGAAAATTTGTTAAGAGCGGTTTTCTTCTATTGGTTCAGGTTGGCATTTTGTATTGGAGTAATATGTCAATTATTTTGCTACGAGCCAATCACACCTATTTAATGCTACATCTCGGCAATAGTATCTTGTAACATCTTATATCCAGTGCTCTCATATTGAATACAAAGGAAAACCACGACATTCACACACAAAGCACATATTTGGGTGCAGCGATTCAAATGGAACCACTGATTTACAATGATAGTGAAGCTGTGTGGAGACGATTCACATTGGGGAAAACAATCTCAACATTCCATCATTCCATGCTTTTCAATTTTACACTGTAAAATTTACAGTGCATGGTAGTCGGGCCCGTTGTGATCAAGCTTCTGCCACTGACTCCCAGCCACCCAGTGCAGCACTGGAAACCACTTAGGTTACTCCCTTACATTGCCTGAAGTTCTGCTGCTGCTTAAATTTGATTTTTTACATACTTCTCTATGACACACAGCATGTGGCACAGCATGAAATGCGCTTTCAATTTATATCAGTTGTAGGAAAAATAAAAGTAAAAGATAGTTTGATGTTCTGCGATTACATAGCCTAAATAGCAAATAATAATTGGGGTTTATAGTTAATTTATTTAAATGAAATACAAAATATTGTTAAGGCTCGAAGTACAGATGCTTTCATCTGAAAAACCTGCATAATGTGGAAAAAAAGTGCTGTGGAAAAACTACCTGCACCAGACAAACCTTGCTATGTTCGTTCTGGGAAGGGTTGTACCCAGATGTGCCAGTGGAAAAAGTTTCCTAAAGCTACTTCAGGACAAGGCACAAATTATTATTATATTATAATATAAATTATTATTTTTTATTGCATTTAAACGAATGTGTAAATTATTAATTTGCCTGGACTTATATTTAATCGCAGTAAAACTGATCTGCAGTTTTACCCTTCCTGCAACTGATCCTATGTAACAAAATTATAAATTGAAAGCACATTTTGTAAATAAATAAAGCCCTCCTGACCAGTTTATCTGCAGTTTATATGTTTCGTTCCCTTCTACACCCGCTGAGACTGAGATAATACTTTAGAAAACAAGAAGAAACGCTTGAAAGCTAGGCAAAAGCACACGACAATCCGGCAACAAGTGACAAAACAAGACTGATATAAATAGGAGAGTGCTGGGCAGACTGATTGAGAAACAGTGACTAACACCTGTGACTGATGAAGGGAATAGTTAGTGCAGGTGACATGTAGTGGATCAAAACAAAAACTACAACTCATAAAGCTTCAACACAAAACTTGAGCCTGTGACAGACAGGGGCTTGAATTACAGAAGCCTGTCCGGACAAACAACCTGCTCCTAGCTTCTAACTAATAACATAATTCAACAAATTATTATATACATTTTTAATCATGCTCGTTAATACATTATTTTATATGTATTTTTTATATTATGCTATTTTCCCCTGTGGAGAAGATACAATTCCACCAGTGATATTTGTGTCCAAGACAGAACCCCGAACAGAGCTAAGAAAATATAGTTGTTAGTGCATACATGTTAATACACTATGTAGCCTGTCAAGTGCATTTACTGAAAACACAATAAATGTGTATGGATTAAGTTATAAAATGGCAAAACATCCTTTTTTTAACAACACTTTTGACAAAGTAGGTGAAGGCGGAAGTGTAAGAATGTGTTTGTTAACATAACAAATCTTTTTATGATGTGTTTACACAGTAATTGATCAATTAATCACATTTTATTTATTACAGCACATTTTTACATAATGTGTTACATGGCACTGAACAGTCCATCTGTAACTTTAAATCCTCTATCTTTAATGTTCAGCATCTTTATTTATACAGAAAGTCTTCCAACTGAATTTCATATACGACAGGAGAACCATATATTTTATTGGCTACAAAGTGACATATTGAGTTAGTTAAACAATCCATATAAATAAAATTATATATTATAGATATATTTACAAATTTAATTAACTTACAACTTATTTAACTAACTTAGAATAACGCAAAACTATTGAGTTTCTGCTATATAGAGTATACAGGAGAATAAAATGTGTATTTTCCCTTGGAAAACGGGCTCTCTGAAAATACCACACAAAACAACAGTATGTCTGATCATTACAATTAAAAACAAAACCTCTGATATTCAATCCACATGACATAAATTTTATGCCATGGGCTGCTTTACAGGATATTCTCATACATTTTTTATACACACATAATTCATGTCATGTGGATATTCAATCCACATGACATAAGTTTTATGCCATGGGCGGCTTTACAGGATATTCTCATACATTTTTAATATGCACATAATTCATTATTTAAAGTCTCCAGTTCTGCTTGTGAGCGTGGCAGATGTTGCTGTCATAGAATTATCTCACTAATAATTAGGGTCACGATTCTATTGCGATCATGAAAAATCACGACAAAATGCGAAATTTTCATAGGGGCATACCTATGAGGTACATCCAGCTGTATGTCTACTGTTTATTTATTTATTCAAACCTAACTCCATTGAGAACTTTTACTATAATCTTTCCTCTGTACCGCTCTTATAAGTTCTGTAAAATATTAACTTTGCAATTATTCATACAGTTTTCGACACAAAAATTTCAGTTTGGTAATAAAAAAACAGTTACAAAGAGTACAACGAAAAAATTGGAAAAGTCTGCCGTTCCTAAAATGAAATTGCTTTTTAGGAAAATGCGATAAAATTGGGGCTTTGCTAATATTTGCCTGTTTGGCTCTTCTTATCATTTGTTGCATCTCATGGTAACCCTTTTTTTGTCTTAAACTTAAATTTCATGTTTCCATCTAAACGCCAGCAGATTTGTGCTTAGTAAATATAGCATGAATACAGAGTTCACCTGACGGTTTTGTGCCACAGGTCAAAGCAGGGTACAACATGCAGTCTGACATACTTGTGTCCACTGGATGAGCACTCTAAACAGCCATACACTGTCTCACGACGTTGGGGGCCCATGCCACATAGCGCACAGGGACCTTTTGGAATGTTGTGGTTCAGAAGGTTGACACGGGTGTGGGAGCTCTCTCGCAGGTAAGTAGTTGAGATGTCAGTCATGCTTGCAGCCTTTTCATAGTAGTTTGCCACCAGATCCTCCTCTATTTCCTCAAATGTCCTGTCATCTTGGAACAAATAAAATAGAACAATGTGTTTAGAACTCAGAATTCAATGCATATACAAGATATACTTCGGACCACGTAAATTAACGAAAGGGTGCACTATTTGGTTTTGGTCATTGGGAGGGTGCATGAGTAGTAATGAATCAGACCTGCTCTGAAAGGGTTTCCATAAACTATGCCTGACAGAAACCGCCGTAGCCTTCCCATGGAAAACCGTCCAATGAAACCACCCAGTTGCTCTCTGATCTGCTCTTTCTCAAAGCCCCCAGGTGACTCTGAGGTCACACAAAGGTCTTAACAAAAGAGAACATGGGAGAAATGCTAATTACATGTGAAATTTTTCATTTTGACAAGCTGAGATTAAATTAAATGAAATGAAATTAATTATGCTTTCAACACAATCTTGAGTGTTAGATATTAAGCATAACAGAAACAATAAGCTGACTGGTGATTTACAAAAATGAACGAAAATCAGAAATTTGACACTAATAAAGACAGCAATTAAGACATATAGACTGGGATGTGATAGAATATAAATTCTCACCAAGTCGACCATCCAGCCTTATAAAAAGTTCAAATATGCTGTATGCTATTGTTGTGTGTGCTGGAATAATTATGGCCTTGTCACGACCTTTTGGGTTTCGGTCATCATCAATCTGGAACTGAAATACAAATAAAAAAGCTAATTAAAACAATGATAGTGTAATCTAATTTGTAATCTCCAGTCTTGTTCGTGAAATTCTGTACCCTCATGGCTTTCCCTCGCATGCCTGCATGCACAGTAAGGGAACACTGACGAGTTGTGCGGATGCTCTCCATGACAACACACAGAACTGCCCGTCCACTCTCTTTTGATTGGTGGATAAGGCAGTGTTCAAGGTCCACTTTCCTAAAGCCAGAAAAAGACAGGAACAAAAACCAAAAAGAATGCCAGTGAATTAACTTTTGACATGGAAATGTTTGAATGATTGCCACTTTGCCACCAAAGAAAAAATGTAACTGATATAGTTGCTCTTAATAAGACCTAACACCGTGAACTCACCTTGAACTAAGTTCTCTCAGTAACGTTGGAACTTCAACTTCATGCTTTGTCACAATCCCAAAGGAGGCTTTGACAGCGACTGAGTCAGATCCTCTGATGTTGAAACCAACATCATTAATGAGGTGATTACCCAATCGGCCATTCAGGGAGACATCCGACTTGTCCTCATAGTTCAGCAGCTGATAGGAAGAAACCCCTGGTTGGCACAAAAAAATGTTTTGAAGCAGGTCTTCGTCAGATAACTTTGCACCGATTTAGCAACAAAAAATTATAGATTAGCGTTTAGTTGGAGGTCTACTCTGAAGGTTAATTTGATATGCATATGTGTAACAATTTCTGTTCTGGATTTTTGATTACCAGTCAAAATTCTGTTTTGGTGCTTCTCAATTTTTGCATACAACAATATGAGATTAACTCTAACGTGGATGAACATAGTTATAATAAAGTGATGTGTCAATGGTAGAAAATATTTGTCAAAATATTTTCTATACTTTTTAACAGAAACAGAAATATATCTAAAAACTCTAAAATTTAAAAAATGAAAAAAACATCAAAACGCAGATATTGTTAGGAAGGGAATCTTACTTGGAAAATCAATGCAAACATGCATGTAAGGATAAGGCTTCTCTCATTTTAATTAAGCTAATTAATGAACTGACTCCTTCACTTTTAGGACATACCTGCTGTTATGTCTTTCTCTCCCAAAAGCACATCTTTTAAGGAGAATGGAGTGGACATGTATTTGGTTTTCTTCCAGAAGTGTGCCTTCTTCTTCTTGGTGACGAGGCTGAGTGGCTGATATCGGTCAGCTTCGCTCAGACTGGGGACAGGAATAAGCCTGCCAGTGTCTCCAACCTGCTTCACAAAGTTCTTGGTGGCAGCTACAAACATCCTGGGAGCAAAAGTGCAGGTATTAAGTTTCACCTCTAAAAGAGCATACGGACGTTAAAACAGAGATTCTGTTGTTGCTTTTTCCTTAAGACAATGTTTACTCCAGAAGCATCAATTCTCCCTACCTAAATTCCCTGCTACTACTTCCCAGTCTTTTTTGTACTTCTACTTAATAATAGATTGAAACTGTAAGGGGATAGGTGTTGTGTGTTGATGTGTCATTGAAATGCCCTCTCTCCTTTCCACAAGTTGAATTGAGTCGCACAAAGAAGACAATCTCAACACATTTTTTTCAGAATAGATTTTGTAAACTTCTTCCGCAAGTCAGTTTGTCTCTATAATCGAGTGTAAGTGGATATGTCTGCATCATTACTGCTACTCAAGGTATAAACCAGGACCAGGGCTGAGGATTAGAGTGTGAACATACATAGAGTGTGTGAACATACATAGAGTGTGTGAACATACATACTTAACATTTGATTTTAAACAAATCAGGGTGGCATGTCAACCTTCTTAATTTAAGCAATATCTCAAAAACACTGAAACATTTTCAGGTCAAAGGGAAAAAAGAGAATCTCAAAAGCTTCCAATAGATGGAGCCCTAATCACAAGCAAAAAGGTTTAAACATCACTCTCCAAGGACTCATCTGACAAATCTACCCTGAAGTTCTTCTTCCTTATTTAAAAAAGGTATACTGGCTTCCCACGAAGCTCAGTAGGTGGGAGCATTTGCTTGAGCACAGCCTGAGCCCTATGAGCTGGAATTTGCACATCTGAATCCAGCGCATGTCATTAGCCGATTGTGGGGAGGTGAATCTCGTATAATCAGAGCTGAACTTCACGTGTAAAACATTACATGAATTGGAGGAGGCTAGCCATACTTACTCACCCTCCCAGTATGTGTTGACAGGATTGGTGTGATGAGCCGAGATGCATTAGTATATTTGACTATTTAATATTGAGGAGAAAACTGTAAAAAAAAATTAGGTGATTACAAATGAATAAAACATAAAACACACAGCCAAATAATAATAATATTGCACATCCAGATAACTTCAATTTTCTTTTTGGTTAACTTTGTGTTTGTATTATAGATGGGAGAAAATAAAATAAAATAAATGTAAATAGTCAGTTTTTTTTCCAGAAACTTTGACTCGGATTATTAGGAATATCTTGGTTTTGATAAGGGCCGCACTGTTGAGCAGCAGGGAAAAACCCCATCACTGCAGAGAGTGGAAATCTGGTGGAGCGATTGCTATGTCAGCTTCGCACCCACAAGCCCCCTTTTTGGAGTTTTTGTCAAGGAAAATAGATTTCACACTCACGTCTAAAAAGTTTGTCTCTTGAAGAGACACTTGAAGTGTTAAATGAAAACTGAAATCTTTGTGCTTTTCTAACTATGTAAATATTTCTGTGAAATATATATTATATTGTGTGTAGTTTATTGACTAAAACCACACACTAAAACCAACTCTTCTGCATCTGGGTTCAAGGTGAGTCATTGTTGAAATATGACGCCAGGCATATGAACAGAAGGCTCTGTGAGCCACATTACTGCACGTTTTCCAAGAGGCAAGAGCAGTTGAAAAAAATGCAGACGAGTGATAGTCACATCATGTGACATCAGATCCAGGAGATGCACACATTTCAATAAGTTTTTAGTCATCTTGACAGGGCTTTTCCAAGACCCAAACTAAATATTGTTGTGTGTGTGTGTGTGTGTGTGTGTGTGTGTGTGTGTGTGTGTGTGTGTGTGTGTGTGTGTGTTTGTGTGTGTGTGT
>JAOYSI010010491.1:0-10338 GCA_025775065.1 Hiodon alosoides
ACACAATCTCTCTGTTCTGTTATCTTCACTTTGTTTTTTTTTAAATATCTCTGTTTTTTGATTGTCTCCCCCCCCTCTCTCTCTCTCTCTCTCTCTCTCTCTCTCTCTCTCTCTCTCTCTCTCTCTCTCTCTCTCTACCTCTCTCTCTCCCTGGGAGAATCAAAGGTCTTTGATCCAGAGATGCAGGGTTATCAGCTGTGCTAGTCAGAAGGGAGGGGGTGAGGGTGCATGTTGGATGAAGCTTCTATATTAACATCTCTCTCAGCATCAGCTGTCTCCTGGAGGTCCGGAACCCGCAGCCTGGTATGCCCTGGCTTTGCGTTGTGAGTATCTGATTAGGAGTATCTGATCACATTGAGAAGGTACCACCAAGGTCCAATCAGACCCTTTTGTGGAAGGTTTGTTCCTGAGAATCAGCACTGAAGTGCTTTGCCGTTTTGGTTCTGAAAGCTACATTCATCTTCAGTGGTGGGACATCCTGTGCACATAAGTGTACAGCATCTCAGCACACTAAATAATGCTGCAGTGTGGCAGGATTTCAGGCAGGAGTGCTGTATGTCCTTACAAGAACCTTACAAGAAACATTAATATGTACTGCTGTGCCGGATGTAGTCAGATGCAAAGTATTAAGTCTGTCAATGAATTTATTCAATGGTGTACTGACAAAACACTCCAACTTAGCTTGCAGATTTCGCAACTGATGCTTTTCAGCCGCTCTCCTAACTCTCAGAGTGAATCTGGCTGCAGAGATGTAATTCCTCCACGCTCCACAAATGCTGTTTTATTTGCATACAAGATGACTTCGGCTGGTGAACATTTAAAGGACACGTGTCTCTAATTAGAGTGTACAATAAAAAAACGACTGTTAATCTGTTGTAGAAAGCCTTGTATCCCAGTCTACGCATGTGGACCAATGCTGGCCAACTCTAACTGAAGTTAAAATGCCACCAGTTCACAGGGAGAGAGAAAGTCTGGTTAAAGAAGAAGCCCTGCACACAGCGAGGTCGGCATCAGGGTCAGTAACCCAGCATAGAAACCCAGACAAACAGCGGATTGCGAGCTGTTTTTTAGACAACATCGGGCATGAGCAGGAGGCCATGGGGCGCGAGACACGGCGTGCAGGGTGCTGTCGACTCCATTGATTACCCCTTGCTGAATGTGTCTTTCCTAGAGCGGAGGTCTCCAGCGCTGAGCACTACTCAGCTCTGATAGGCCGGGTCGATTTGACTTCCTGCCGTCCCACACAATGTCCTGGCTCACAGGTATTCCAGCCGAAAGTCAAGTGCAGGGGAAAGAGTGTCAAGCCTCAAAGAAACCGAGTCCACCTTGCCTACCTGATGAAGCTCCGGAAACAGACGCTCACCTTTAACACCACGTGGCTCAAGGAGTTCCTGGTGGAGCACCAGCGCCGTCGCTCGGCACCAGCGCTCACCAAGCACAAGGTTCTCCTGCGCTCCTACAACCAGAGCACGCCCACCGCGCCCTCCGCGCCCACCACGCCCTCCGCGCCAGTCACCAAGTGAGTGTAATGACCGGTCAATCAGACACGACGGCAGGCGAAGGATGGCAGGGTCCTCGTGTTGGATCCAGTTTGAGCACCACTGAGCGGCGCGCCGAGAGCAGACTTTTCTGTTTCTTCCTCATGCTAAAAACTTTGTGGCCCAGTACCAACCGTTTAAAAAAGCGAAAGAGACCTCCACTCCCAAACTCCCCAAATGAGCAAACGTGCATAGAAGAGGGGGAATTTGGCATCTTATTACAATCACGATAGTCAAGTGCCCAGGCAGTAAAAATGCTCCTCTATTTTCTTGTCTGAGGAGAAGGATAACTATCTCAGAGGAGCAATTAATTTGTCTCATTAGATTCACTTGTAATCTCTCCCCTGAGTGATGCTGCGTGGAAAACTGCATACATTTGGAAGGGGAAGGGAACCAGGTCAGACAATAGGTGGCACATGCCTGGTGTTACTGAGCTGACTACAGTTATATGCCTCACATTTCTCCTTGCCCAGTCTCTGGGGGCTGATAGGGTCTTCAGGGTTAGTGAGATGACCTCACGTCTATCACCCTTTGTTTTCTCTGGTTTCAGATTAAGGTATCCTGCTATTTGGGTCACTGTCACCGCTCAGTTTCAGTCATTTCTGGAGCAGGGTTTAATTTCTGCCATGCTGAGCTGTTTATTTGTGACTTCCCCTCTGCGGTGGAAGCATCAAACACCCTTAGCTGTAGCATGTCCCTGCGTTGTGGGTTTGTTTGCTGGGTCACTGACCCTGATGCCGGGCCTCCCTGTCTGCTAGGCTCCTTCTGCAACTCGGGTTTCATCGCATAAAGTGACCAATGAGCTTTTGCAACAACGTCGGAATTACGGGATAAGAGTTACATCTGTTACTACTTGACTGCAAAACTGTGGTCTATTACTCAACTTACAAATGTAAAATTAAAAAACAATAAAAACTGCAATGCAAACAAGCAATGAGCACACACTTGTACATTGTGTTTAAAAAAAAATGCATATTCCACCAGAGCACTGCTGTTGGAGCGTGACTTCACTTGCATGGTTTGTCTGAAGCGAATCTTTTCAAGATTAATGGAAATGAACCCCCCCCCCGCTGCTGCAGCTGTCCAGCCGTGAATCCACAGAACTGCCCATCCCGCTAAATACGCTGCTCGTCCAGTTTTGTCCTTGCTTGTAAGTTTGTGCGCTGCAATAACTTAATAACCCATCTGTGCGACTTGTGGCCCCGAACGACCGTGCCGCAGTCTGGAGCCGTCAGGTAACACTCGGCACTGAAAGAAACTTGCTAGTCTGGCACCCCTAATCCCATCTGCAGGATGGATGCCGGCAACAGGAATTTCACTGAAACAGAAAATAAAATGAGGGGAAAGATGAAAAAAAAAAAACAAGTTCGGGAGCACTGACAGCTAAAGACATGACAGCAAGAAGCAGCCTTTTAGAGAAATCTAATTGGAGGACATGCTGAAAAGACAACTCAATGATGGTAAAAAATAGAGCCAGAGAGGTAATTAGATTTGACTGGGGGCTGAAGAGGGGATTAGGCAGACAGGCGGTTAGGTCTGGAACGTCGAAGCCCCGCGCACAGTGACAGGGGCTTATCAGCTCCTCCAGTCCCCCTCTATCCTGCCAGTTAGACTTTGGCACTGGCTGCCTCTCCTAGGTCACTGGTCTGCCTAGACCATGCCAGCTATGCCTGGCACCTGGCAGATACTTCCCAGTTATTGTTTGATAGCACGGCAAAAAAAAAAAAGAAGGCTTCTGCCGACAGTGTCTTGACGTACACGGATGAGATAAAATAAGGGTTGTGTTCGTCGGTGGGGATTATTATACGGTTAATAAATTCCAATATGAACGGATATGAATGAATATTTGAATTGTTTTTCACTTTTCCCACAGTACATGGAATAACAGTTAAAATCCGGTTACCAGTATTGCTGTCTTTTATCATATTCCTGTTAGAATTGTATCCCTCCCTAAAATTCTCGATTAGTTCTGGAGTCAGGGGTATCTGGCACTCTAAACGAAGCTAGAGGAAAGTCGGGCGTTGTGAGTGTAAAGGAGCCTAATAGTTAATTGAGGGCCCAGAGCTTAACACTTAACACTCTGAAATAGGAAAACAATCGATATTTTTTCCCCACTGAATTTCACTCAATCAATACAGACGATGAGTTTGAGCTGTGCAACGCCACAAGAAGCACGTGTGCGTAGACCTCACTCACACAGATTATGTGTGGAGCAGAAGAACGTCACCGTGTGCTCGATGCGTGCGCACATTCTTCAGAGCTTGGGTGCGCCATTGCATCATCTCCAGTGTGGATTGGTGCAAGTGTCTTTTCCTCCCCCGTCTTGCGTGTTCTCGGTGAGCAAGGTGCTTCTTGGCCCACTGGGACCTAAGCCTCTCTCACCTTGCAAAATAGTTTGGATTCAGAAGACTTTGTCAGCGTGCCATTAGCTCCAGCCCTGCATTAACATGTGGGGTTCTCCTTCCCTGCGTCAAGTTCAGCGTTCCTGTCTTCCCGCTGTTGAAAGGCCTGCTGGGAGACCAAAGGCTGCAGCAACATCCATCAATCTATCGACAAACTGGAGTTTAGTGCCATGTTGGTGTGTGTTCCTAACCCTCCGTTCTCTGCTAGTCGCAAAAAAGTGGGGGGTTAGCTGTCAACAAAAGTCCGCTGTCAGGAGATCATAGAGAGATAGATGGCGAATGATGAGGTCATGACACAGTGTGTGAAAAAGCTACAAAAACAAAATCTCCATAATGTCAACTTCTGGTAAACGGCTGTGATGTACCCAACGGCTATTGCCTGGTGCTGTTTCGTTATCTATATCTGAATCTTTGGCCCAGATTTGAAAGAGCAATCCAAACTAAAACAAACCGTAACCACCGTGGACTATATTAGTCTGTCTCATCCTACTGCTTGCCTAGAATCAGTAAGACACGGCAGGAAACAATCCCCACTACTTATCTCCTCTGACCTCTAAGGAGAACACAGAACTACTGTGTTCATCAGCAGTGCCTAAAAAAGCCAGAGGAGCTATTCAATTTAGTTTTTTCCTCCCGCACACATTCCCATAGACAAACTTACTTCAACACCCACAAGCCCACATACACAAAAGACTGTGACCCTAAACACACACACACACACACACACACACACACACACACACACACACACACACGCACACGCACAGTCAACAGGCTGCTACTAGGCTCTGTTACTGATGGATCCTGATGGTTCCTGTGGTTCTGGCCCAGTGAGTCACATTTGGCTTTGCCAAGCGTACCTGCCGCGCCGTGGCAGATTACAGCCAGCCCCCGCAGGAAGTGTTGATTAGATTGGACAGTGCCAAGCTAGGTCACATGCAGTACGTTTAAACAGGCTGATGCACACGCTTGTGTCTTTACAACTCTCACCAGAAGAAAGAAAAAAGAAAAGAAATTTGAAACACAATGTCCACATTCATTGTTGGACTGGCATTTGGCATGGCAAGCGTTCAGAAAGTGCGATACTTTTCTTGCTACGTGTTTACCATATCAATAGGTCGAACACGAGGAGATATTGAAGACTTGCATACAGTTCTTAGAATAAACTACTACTCATTGTGACAGATTAAATATTGTTCACAAGTGACCACATCTTGAATAACTAGCACCCTATCTAAATGACAATGCTGCACAGACAGCTGTCAATGCAGTGTGAAGTTCTTTTTTCCCAGTTTCCAAGCTAGGAATTACTCATTGCAAAGGTTGAAATACTAAACCTAAAGTGACCTGAAAGCTGAATAAATATTCTTGCTTTAACACACAGTTTGCCATCGAGTGGGACGTGCTTCATGCACATAGAGGGTGGACTAGCATCACGGGATCCGTCGAATCGTACATTTTTCGGCACTAACTGCAAACAGGATGAAAGCATTAATGATCACGTGAAGAGTAGTGCTCTTTAACACTCCATCCCCTCCCCAAAATGAAAAACTTTTGCTGTTAGTTCCAACAGAGGCATTTTCATTGCATCTACTTTAATAAGTTAATGAAAACGGGCGGCTAACCATGGAGAGTGAACGTTTGTGTGATCATGATAACATTAATGACAGGGTAACAGAGTGGCCATTTAACACGTCTCCCTTCTTCCCCTCCAGAAAGATAAACTTTTGCTGGTAGTTTTGACAAAGGCATTCATTTTCACCGTGTCCACTTTAATAAGTTAATGAAAGTGGGCAGCTAACCGTGGAGAGTTGGGAACACGGGTGGGGGGGCATCCATCCAGTATGTCTCAATCTGACTAGCTCTTTGTTGTACCCACAGACAGGCTGGGATTGTCAGGCAAACTCTGAACAGGCCCTGATCCAGGGTCAGAATGACACACCTTAAGCCTTTAAAAGGTAAACAGTAGAGCTGCCTATAGAGCTTTTTTTCTCCTTAGATTTGAGAGGCTGCAAAGTAAACTAGCTCTTTTTATGTCGGTATCTATGATTATGGTTTAACAAACGTGACGATACTCGATGAACTTGACCCACGATGTCACGTCACAGCTGCGCATGGTTTTACCCGAAAGCCAAATAAGAATAAAATACTTGTATATTTCTAGGTCTGATCAAGGGAATCGTCTCTGATATGGACAGTACAATGTGAATTGAGGTGAAAAGAGACCATCAGAGGACACTCCCCTCTTTCCCTCCCTAAGACTGACCATCAAACGCTAAAACGCTAACTCTGAGCTAAAAGCCCCGGAGGAACAGAGCAGATAACTGATCCCAGGCTTCTGGGCTCGTTTTCTCCAACTCTTGTCCGCACATCGTGACAGCATTCATCCCCTCCTTCTCCAAGAGCAGCCAACCGGTTCCACACATGTGCGGCTGCCGCTTGTAATGGCTAAGCTTGGCTTCAGTGGAAAGCTAAGCGCTGGAGCATTAAATAGGCAACAAGCAATAAACGACAATAAACGGCAATAAACGGCAGCCTTACGGCAGAAAGCTGATAAAGTCAAAGTCTTTGCCCTTAAAATCTCTCCCCTTCACCCTCTTTTCCTCTGAAATTCAGTCCACAAGATGCACTCGAACTGACATACAGGCCTTCGTGACCTTGAACTTATGACATGTGAACAGGATACACTGTGCTCCAGAAAAGAGGATGAAAAAAGCCTCAGTGGGTCAGTTCCACACCTCTTCCTTCATATCTTTCCCTCTGATGCCCTCTGACCTCCCCTGTGTTCAATTTCATTTCCCCGTGACCATCATTATCACCTTCGCCCCAGGTCGCTTGAAGTCATATAGCATCACGCAGGTGAGATAATGAATCCTGTTAGACTTGTACACAAGTGCTCTCTGGCCAAAGAACCCAGTTTTCTTCTACCCAAAAGACCATTACTCAGGAAAGAAGGATGTGATGTTTGGCCATCAATTTCTCATTCAGGTTCCAGACTTCATATTGTTCAAGACTTGTCACCATTTCATTCAGTTATAGCCAATTATCTCCAATGCTCAACATGAACATAAAAGCAATACCAAAATATTCCGCACATTGTAAGTAATTAACTAGCGGGATAATATTTTATCATTTTACAGTGTTCCCCAAGCCTGTGGATCTAAGGAGTTAATCCTTTGTCTTCTTCCAAGAACCAGAGTGTAGTACTTCATGGTATTGACTGTTTGATACAGATGAGTAGTGAATCATGCTATGAGCTCTGAGAAAAGTGAGTTAAAGACCCATATACTCCCTGTAACCCACACCTGACAAGGAGGCCTCTTTGATTTTCACCCAATTTCTTGAAAGGGAAGTCGGGGGCGGAGGGCCTCAGACAGATGTCCCTTCTCTGAAGTCATGTTTTTAATGCCTCTCAATCTCTTTTCCACACTGCATTACCTGGTGGATCAGATTTCATTGTCCGACAGGCTGCTGATCACAGGTTTGAGTCTATGTATCAATCTGTTCAAAATGAGCAGAGCCTTACTTTACGCGTCTGACAAATGCTTACACATTCCCGCATGTTTTCAAACATCCGGCGTACCTGTGAGTTCTGGTTTCACAGCAAAAAAAAAACTCTGGTTTCACAGCAAAAAAAAAAAAAAAAAAAGAGACAGCCGGCTGTCAGGCATAATTAGCGCACAAGCTAACAACCTGGAGATGTACTTTGGGAGAGAGAGGAAGAACGAGAGAGAAAACATCGGGAAGAAAATCCCGGGAAGGCCATTAACTGGTACCCAGTGCTGTGCGGGAGGTTTTCTAAGTGTCCGTCCAGGAGCCAGGGAGAGTGTTCCCCTTTCCATTTCCTTCTCTCCACCGACTCCAGGTCAGTCCATTTGGAAGCTGTGGGGGTGGAAACATTCATTTTAGCAGAGCTGGCCACAGTGGTAGTAAGGGTATTGGTTCACAGTTGTTACCCCATTGTCACTTCACTTATCTACTGTGCACTGGGAAGGAACATGCTTGCAGTGTCTCCTAAGGCTATATATATATATATATATATATATATATATATATATATATATTACTGTGCAAATGTCTTAGGCACCCTAGCTTTCTTACACAAATGTAGTCTTTCAAGTTTATTTTTTGACTTCTGCATTAGTTTGTCAAAGGATATATTTCTGCCACAGATGGTATGGTCTCCACAGAGCCCTGATCTCAACATCATCGAGGCTGTTTGTGATTACCTGGACAGACAGAAGCAAGGCAGACAGCCAACGTCTGTAGAAGTACTGTGGAAAAAGATCCAAGATGCTAAGATAATTGATGCAGTTTTAAAGGCAAAGGGTGGTCACAACAAATATTGATTTTATTTTTTTAGTGTTTTATTTTAGTTTTGTACTGTTTACTGCCCTTTCTAGTATTGTTTTAGATTTAGAAACTTTTAATTTAATTATTTATGAAAGTATTTTTGCTTCACATTTTGTACATGTGCCTAAGACTTTTGCACAGTACTGTGTTTTTGTGTGTGTGTGTGTATATATATATATATATATTTACACACATACTTATTATAATTCTGCCTTGCATCCAACAAGGAGGAGTGGGAATACCAGAATCCAGAATCTTACTTCGTCATTTCAATTCCAGTCACCAGTCAGCAGAGTTTTCACTTATTTTGTAGTGCCGACTTGTGTTCTATAAAGCTCTTGTTTTGTCACTGCAGTTAAGCGAAGTCTGGAAGACATTAGGATATATTCCCTGTTCTGTACTTAAATAGGTCTGATCTGTTTTTCTACTCCCAATATGACTGTTCAGTTGTGTTTCATTGTAGAGTGGGCCAAGAGATTTAGCAGCCAACACTCCTAAAACACTCTAACTAGCTCATAAAAGCAGACGAAAAAAGGCAACCTAAAATAAATGTTGTTCATCTAATCCTTCTCTACTATGTGGTGCAGTTTGAGCCTAACCCCGTTTTTTAATGTGCTTTTCTCATCAACGGCAAAATTCTATGTCTCGTTAGTTTTATTTTAAGACATTTTTGGAAGGATTACTGTACTGCGGAAACAAGTTTGTTTTTATTATCTTCTGCAACACTCAAGGGTGTCGCCGCGCTGGGTCACCCAACAATATTTCCCAAATACGTCACCTTCCGCAAAGTTTCCTTATTCACTAAGGATAATTGGTAGATTATGGAAGTGTCTGGTTTTAGAACAAACCTGTCTGGGCTGTATTCCATGTCCCCTCACGATTAAATGAAAGAGAATTCTGATGATATTTCCTGGAAGACAACATCAAAAAATGGAAATAAATGAATGCATTTGAAACGGTGGAACATTAACAGTCCAGCTAGAACCCTGTCATATCCTTCTATTCTTCCTCTGTGAAATCTGTGCTGAAGAAAAAATTATAATAATGAAATAAATATAAATTAAGGAAATAAAAAGTTTTAGTCACTTTTGTGGCCAGCTCTGACAACTTTCCCTTTTATAAACTGCTTCTTCTTCAGCAGAAAAAAAGAAGCATTTTTCCGGGGGGGACATTATGGTAAAAGATATAAGCGACAGTGCTATGTGACAGGTCATGTGGGTGTAAAAAGTGTGAGACAATAGGAGCTGGGTGACACGATGATTGAGTTCTGTCCTGCCATTAAGCGGGGCACACAGGAGAGGAGGTAAGATTCAGTGCTGGCCCTTCTCTGGACAGACCACCTGCAGTGAGAATGGTATTAAATCATCTCACTTCGGCTCTTCAATGGCTCCTCATTTCCAAAGGAATACACCCGGAAAAGTGAAGGAGGAAACTCAGAAAAAACTCATCAGAAATCTGTCTTTCATTAAACTTTTTTTTCTCTCTCTGGCTGGTGAGGTCAGGAACTTGGTGCAGCGCTCCACTTCGATCAGCTTGAATGAAACCTGCTCCCATGCAGTGCACAGAACGGAGAACGGAAGGAGGTGAAAAGAATACAAATATAAATGTCTATCCTTGTCTGTATCCTTTCCCAGTTCACCTTCTCAATCCCTCATTCCCCAAAGAGTCATTTCTGCTCAGCATGTGCTCGGACTCATGGTGACCTCAGGTGCAACGTGCTGAGCATGCTCCGAGAGGCTTGGCTTGCCGGAAATGGAACACGTTTTCCCCCACCGCCCCACCCAGCCAATAACAAGAGTAGTGTAGTCTGAGTGGCCAGCACCAACCCTGGGAACGTTGGACGGTTGCTGGGGGGTTAAACGTTTCTTAACCACCTGTTTCTGCCTAACCACCAATCTTCTGGCTTCATAAGGATGGCCATGACTGCAGTAGGACCTCGCCACCTGAATGTGTTAAATTGTAAATTGATCTCTCTCTCTCTCTCTCTCTCTCTCTCTCTCTCTCTCTCTCTCTCTCTCACACACACACACACACACACACACACA
>JAOYSI010010492.1:0-10338 GCA_025775065.1 Hiodon alosoides
CCATAGCATTATCCCTCCTCCACCAAACTTTACAGTTGGCACAATGCAGTTAGGCAGGAAACGTTCTCCTGGCATTCACCAAACCCAGACTCGTCCATCAGACTGCCAGATAGAGAAGCATGATTCTTCACTCCACAGAACACGTTCCAACTGCTCTAGAGTCCAGTGGCGGCCTGCTTTGCATCACTCCATCCGACGCTTGGCATTGTGCTTAGTGATGTACGGCTTGCATACAGCTGCTCGACTATGTAAACCCATGCCATAAAGCTCCTGGCACACAGTTTTTGTGCTGATGTTAATGCCAGAGGAGGTTTGGAACTCAGGGGTTATTGAGTCAGGCAAGCATTGGCGACTTTTACGCACTAAGCGCCTCAGCACTCAGTGACCCCGCTCTGTAACTTTACGTGGTCTGCCACTTCGTGGCTGAGTTGCTGTGGTTCCCAAATGCTTCCACTTTGTAATACCACTTACAGTTGATCGTGGAATATCTAGGAGGGAAGACATTTCACAAACTGACTTGTTGCAACAGTGGCATCCTATCACAGTACCACGCTTGAATTCACTGAGCTCTTTAGAATGACCCATTCTTTCACAAATGTTTGTAAAGACAGACTGTATGGCTAGGTGCTTGATTTTATACACCTGTGACAATAAGAATGAATGAAACAGCTGGAGTCAATGATTAAGTCAATGTAGTCAATGTGACCCAATATGTTTGTCCATATAGTGTAGATACTTCGTTTTTGTTTGGGAAAAAAGACGTTGGGGAAAAAAACTAAATGAAATTAAAATAAAAGTTATTTTAGTTTCTAAATGAAACTGTAGTAAAATAGAGAGAGAGAGAATGGTCAAATTAGTTAGTATGAACAATAGTACCTTGGAAATTAACGTGAAAAGTATACTAGTTCAGATTACATTAATTTCAGCAATATTCCTATCAGTATGTTCTTTTGAAAACACAAAGCTAAAATATAAACATTTTATTTTTTTCTGGAATGCGCAAAGATATCAGTACACACTTTTTGGATAGTGTGCTATTTTATATATTTAAAACTAGACTTTGGATTAAGTTTCTCTTTGACCTTTGATTAAAATTACTAGTCTATTCTCTGAATCAGGCAAACACACTTATTTAAGCAAAGTGCTTGAATGATTTAATACATGAATTATTCATTTGGTAAACTGAAATTGTTCCAGGTGACTTTTTTAGTCTCAAGTTCTGGTTCTGGTTTTCCCCAACCTAATTCTCCAGTTAACCATGTCATGACAAGGACACCAAAAATCTAAAATAATGTATATAGATTTATATTATTATTATTATTATTATTATTATTATTATTATTATTATTATGAATTTATTAATTATTTAAATTATAAGAACATTTTGGTGTAGAAGTAAAATGCTGTTGGACCAGGGAGTTTGTTGGAAAAACTTCCCTTTCTAGAAATACATAGTTTTATTCCACATTTGCATCCTTGCATTTGCTGTAAATGTAATTCAATATGTAATTCATATTTTATTGATTTCTAACTGTTCTTTTACTGTTTTGAACTTCCCTCTTACTGAAAACAAATATTGTTGGTTTCTCTAACATGAAAGAAAAAAAAAAAATCCCGTCAATGTGGTTTCAGGTTCTGGAGTGATATTTCCGGTTTGATGAGAAGAATAAAGACGCATTCATTGCTTTGCGTGTTGTTTTAGGTATGGAGCCCTGGAGGAGGCCGGGAAGGTGACCAACAGCACACAGCTTTTCACCCACTTGTTCTTCGAGGCGCATCCAAGCTCTGTCTTGGACCGGCCACAGAAAAGACTCAGAACCTATGGGTAACCCCTCAGACTCAAGTTCAACAGCTGGCCCTGATTACAGAGGCTGTCGCTTTTCATCACACTCCTAAACGGGCCAGAATGAAAGACAACGCATGCTGCGGAGGAAGCTTATGCTCAGTGTCTTTTGCTTCTCTTTATTTTGAATGAAAATAACGGGAAGTACCGTAACAATTCTGACCCGAGAAGGGAATTATCGAGAAAAAAAATTCACTCTGAATAAATACTATAGATCTAAAAGCATATTAGTAGTCTTTTGTAATTTGACCAGCCCACATGATAGGTGACTTAAATAGCAAACATTTTTTCCAATTTTCAAAAATCTAGAATAATATGTACTGTATATATATATATATATATAATTATGATAATAATAAACATACATCACATCAGATTTTAAAGCAAAATGGAAACCAGATGAGCTCATACCATATTTCAAGGATATTTGCTATAATTTTGCTCTCCTTCTCAAACTTCATTAAAAATGATTAAAAAACTTAAAATTTCACAAATGTAAAATTGTTTAACTCTTGCTGTGCATAGCTGATTCATTTTCAAAAATTATTTGCAAATCCCTATGATTAAATAAAACACTGGCTCCCATCTCAAGCTTCAACTATTTTATCCCTAGGGGAGTTCATACTGTACTGAACATCCGTGACTGTGTGCTATTGCCTGTCCTATTGGGACTTGTCACTCTATCTACAATTAGCATGTCTTACTCCAGACATTATTATTATTTGTCAATCCCACGTCTGACACCAGTGTTGCACCATGGGCTGAAAGAGTCTTTTAAACCATTCCAAGAATGATGACGTGTGTCACTGCCAACAACACTATCACTTCTCACTAACGGGCACATTTATTTCACTCAAATATATCTAAATGATTACATGTATGCACATAGACCTATATCAACATCCCCTGTCTCTAATCTGTACATCCGGAGCATAGCTCCGTTCATCAAGACCATTGTCCCCATTTTTTATCATTTTTTATACCTTTATTATTCCATACCTGGACCAACCGGTGGAAAAATAAATAAATGTATATATATATAGATATAGATATATTTATTTTATTTTATTTTTTTTTGTTGGTATTTTTAATTTGTTATTATTATTACTTTTAAATTCAAAAACATACAAAACCGTCATAATCGGTTTTTTTTATTATTTATTTTTTGTAGGTGGGATTGCTTTGCTTTATGTTTCCTTCCTATAAATGCTCCTGAAACCAGTCATCAACTTAAAGAGAGATATGTGTTGAACACTGCCTAGGCTTTAAATAGACACTCATATCTTACAAATATAGTTGTCGACATTGATTTAAGCTTACATTTGGCTGGGGTAATATCTAACTGTTAGGTAACCTAGCTATTTATTTATTTTTAAGATATTCGTTTACACTAAAATTAAGACTGTTCCACAGATTAAATCAGTGCCACTGCATGGAAGTTGTCGTTTATCCAATGTAAAATTTAAATATTCAAACAAACGTCAATACAAGAGAAATTGGATGGTGACCCTCATGCTTTCTATTTATAGTGCTTGAGCCATAGAAGCTATCTATTCCGTCGCATAGCATCTGGCTCAAGGTCCCTCCTATATCACCAGTCTTTTAAATCAATTAATGAATTCACAATATAAAGCATAAGATTTTCGAGCAAGAATGAGGAGTAATTCAGAAAGCCATTTTCTTCAAAATCCCATTAGAGAGGTGAAAGAAAAGTCTCATTGATATCATAAACTGGGGGATTTTATTTAAGGACTGGTAGGTGTTACAGGTAAGATTACCTGCAGTTTATATTTCTTTGTTGGAAAATTACATTTCTGAGTTCTGGCTTTCAGTTGTGAAGAAAAACGCAGAATCTCTTGTGTTCGAGCTTCGCTGTCTAAAGATGTTTCACAAA
Organism: Hiodon alosoides; assembly: GCA_025775065.1. Classification (NCBI taxonomy): domain Eukaryota; kingdom Metazoa; phylum Chordata; class Actinopteri; order Hiodontiformes; family Hiodontidae; genus Hiodon; species Hiodon alosoides. The sequence goes on from JAOYSI010010492.1 coordinate 3,738, forward strand.
GCTGGGCTCAGTGTGCATGTGTGCTTAAGCTTGCAAATGCCATGCACCCTACACGGACGTGCACCGCTTTCACATGAGCACTACTCGGTTAGATAGATAGATCACGAGGTAAGTTTCCCCATTCTGGATCTATGTCTGCAGATTTCGTTTTCGAGCCGTTTTCTCTCAGGTTGCACAAAATCACGACTTGGCCATTCAACTTGTTGTTAGGCACTCCAAACACCATGCCTGCTTTATTTTCACCCAGCCACATTCATTCCTGACAGTGATAAACAGAGACAGACCAGGACAAAAAAATTGGCCCAGGGCCAAATTAGGGCTATGGGCAATTATTTATAGCAATTATTAGCAATTTCCCGACACAGACCGGCGCACTGGCCCCCAGAATGGACCTGCCCACCGGGCATTTGGTCATAAAGCTGGAGGATTATTCTGCGTATTGGGCAGAAGGGGGCAGTACCAAGTTCTTCTGGTGCAGTGCAAGTGTCGAAAAACAACTTTTCCTCTTCCCGTACACCAAGCTCAACTGCACCAACCATTCATCTCTTTCACCCGAATCAGTGGGTGCATTTAAAAAGTAGTGATTTGTATTCTACATTTATTTTTAGGTTTACGTCACATTACAGCTTATAATTACATGGCAGCCCAAATATAAAGCAACTCCCCCATTGGTCTTGTGTTAAATCAATTAAGCAAATTGTTTGGCAAAAAGAAAGAAATAACAGCAGATAGTATGAAATCATCAGGTAATATTCCCTCACATATATAGCTATGGACACAAACAGTGCATGATTCTGTTGACTTCAACGCCACAAAGCTAACTTGTTTCACTATTCTGTCACATTCTGTGCGGTTTTCCGACAGTTCTGAGAAAATGCCTCCAACTGTTCTGTTAAAATAATGTAAGCAAATGACTCTGCTCATATAAGAGACAATGCAATATAAGTAAACATTCATAAACAATTATATATTTATCATACATCTTATTGAACATTAAAAAATACTGTATATCGTGTATAAAATTTTGGTATATTCACAAACATCTGCAAAAAAGTATTGTTTTAATTAAACTTTACAGGGAAGTTGTGAGAAGTTGAAACCTTTAGCAAGTTCCCAGCCCCCAAAAACTAAATACACTAATTAACTCACGAACACACTGAAATTTAAATTAAAGTTTGAAGATCTTTACCAGGAAGGTTTTTAGAAACAAGCATCACAAAAATCTACATGGAAGAGGATTGAGGATGCGTTCATTTTAAATATCCAAACTGATTAAGCAAAATATTTAGCTATACTTGTTTTCCCTTTGTACTAATGAGTGACTACAATTAGTAATTTAACAAAGATTTTTCTTTTTCTTTGGTTAAAATTGTAACAGCAATGGTGTTGGTGCCTCAGAGATCCTGGGTCCTGGAGGCTGCAGGTTCCTCCCATGGTCCCAAAAAGTTGCGGGTTATGTATATTGGCAACTGAGAAATTGCCTCTGTGTGTGTATGCATTTGTGGCTTTGCCTTTGTGTCAGCTAGTCTCCTGCACTACGACAGCCAGGTGTCCCTGCCTCACACCCCCTGTCTGCCTGTGTCCGTGTCTCCTATCCTGAGATGGACTGGTGTCCCGTCCTGGGTGTACCCTGCCTCACACCCCGTGTCTCCTATCCTGAGATGGACTAGCGTCCCGTCCTGGGTGTATCCTGCCTCACACCCCGTGTCTCCTATCCTGAGATGGACTGGTGTCCCGTCCTGGGTGTACCCTGCCTCACACCCTGTGTCTGTCTGCGTCCGTGTCTCCTATCCTGAGATGGACTGGCATCCCGTCCTGGGTGTACCCTGCCTCACATCCCGTTTCTGCCTGTGTCCGTGTCTCCTATCCTGAGATGGACTGGCATCCCGTCCTGGGTGTACCCTGCCTCACATCCCGTGTCTGCCTGTGTCCGTGTCTCCTATCCTGAGATGGACTGGTCTCCCGTCCTGGGTGTACCCTGCCTCACACCCCGTGTCTGCCTCTGTCCGTGTCTCCTATCCTGAGATGGACTGGTGTCCCGTCCTGGGTGTACCCAGCCTCACACCCCGTGTCTGTTTACGTCTGTGGCTCCAGTGATCCTGTTTCTGGAAAAAAGTTTGTGGAAAAGGATTGAATAATTGTAAATATATTCCTTGTTCGTTTGAATTCATTTTACGCCATGTGCTTTCTATCCAGAAATTTGAGTGATATCAAAATTTTTATTATTTTCCAGCTTCATTCACATTATTAGAGAGCTTTCATATTTGATCTTTGGGTGGAAATACAACAAAAACTTTTGCAACTTGTAGAGTTGAAGAAAGTAAACTGATCGAGAGGGGACCTTTATTTGGTTGGCACCCTTAGGCATTGATGAGGAAACAAAAAAACATAAAGCCATATGTTTTAGACTCATTTACAAGACCTCGCTGCAAGATTGTGCTTTTAATGCAATACCAAATATTAAAATGTTATTCAAACACAGGTCAATTGTAAAGTGCAGCTAAAGTTTACCACATACATATTACCTCGGTTTAATAATGGATATAAAGGGTATAATACTGAATAATTTATTGAGATATTTACCGAGCAGCTACATACACATTACATACACAGTATGTCAGCATTATTTCAATTGTGACCTGAGTAGTGAGATATTTTTGTATCTCAACTTCTGGGTGTAGTATTTATTTTGTGGGGGGCATAGTCCTGTTCATAATTACTCAAACAAAAAGTTATATCTAAAGCAAAATCATAAACCCACTGCACCAAACACTATACAACCACGGAGTAAAGGAAACCATGCAGTTACGGAGACTTCTCAAAGAGCTATTGCATTGCAGTCCACAAAAGCAAGTGAAAAAAACAAAGTGTTATGTTACCCATCCCAGTATGGATGGCTGTAATTTAATGCATGCAATAAACAATCTTGTTTAAACCTAGACTTGGGCTTTAACTTTCACCATCTGAAACATAGCTTTTCAGCTTAGATCATTAATTCATTAACTGATACAGGACAAATCAGTAGCCTATTTGATGGTGTAATTGTTTGATTTGTAGTTTGACATTCCATTTAATAACATTGCATTATTTTGATTTAATCTTATTGTTATAATAATTGTATTATTATAAGACAAATGTCAAAAACATGCAGCACAAGATGATTGTAAAAAACACAGACACAGGACAAAAATCTGAAAATGCCAGCTTAATATCTTTTAGACCATAACCCCGGTTCCCAGCCCTTGTCTTCAGTGCAGGTGATGAGTCTGAGAGAAGCACCTTCAAGTCCAAAATTGGACCTCTGGTGTATTACATCTGAAACAATAAAGAGAGAACAATGCCTCCAGTCCTTAACTTCAACTTCAATTATTTCTTCCCTTCTCAAGGCACACCTAGTCTTGTATTCCGCACTCCACTAGCATCGGTGGAAGGCACCAAACACAGCCGACACACATTTTATTTATTTTTTGTTATCGACTGACTTCGTACCCCCTGTTATATTTTTCAAGTGATAATAAATGCTACATGTCAGAGTGTCAAATCTCTTTATGACTGGCTTGTTCTCCAGTGTTGCCCCGCAATTTTCATGCCGCTTAGACAGCTGCAGAAATAAGCCCTCTTTAAATGCACTCCGAATGAAGTATCCCCTTCAGCACAGAACTCAACCCAGAGGGTGCAGCGAGTTAACCGGGGGAAGGGTTTGATATGAGACCTTCCTGAAGTCTCTTACTCCCACCTCGATATTGCAGTTCACATATGGAAACTCCACACTGTCCTAAATGCACACATAAATTGTGGCCTGAGGAGTATCTCTGTGAGAAAATGCCTTCAACACACGCACAACGTAAAGTGATTGGAGATCACCACATTTTAAGCGGTGGTAAACTGCTTTAACAAAAAGAGAAAAGTTAAAGGACAAATTTGCAGACACTTTCGAGATGGATCGACCAAATGCACAATGTTTGCTTTTTGATTTGTCTAGGTTTTCCCAGTCGATACCCCCTGGGCATAGGCCACCTCTTGTGATTCTGTGTTTGTGGAGTACATTCTATTGTATGATGCTTGAGATGTCTGAACTCTAAAGTGTGCATTAAAAATCAGCGGATCACAGTGGTTTTTATCAATAGTTAGATATTCATGAAGAGTAAATCAAATTCCAATCCCCATTATCGTTCACCTGTTCTGTGGCCTTACGGTCATGGTTTTAATTTTAGTGTCTAAAATAAGGGAAAAAAGGGGAAAAGAAAAATCAGCTTGGCACAAGGCAGCACATTAAAGGAGACTGGTAATGGACCTGCATCGGACTGGCTTTCCCTCCATGGTGTACACTTACCACGTGGTACACTTTCCAAAGGATGCACTTTCCGTAGGGTGCAGTTTCAGGACTACTGGAACTAAGCGGAAGAAATAGGGATGAGCTACGTTCCTGTGAGCTGTACGTGCCTATACACGGCTCCCTGCAAACGCCGTTCGTCCAGTGTCGGTTATAACATTCCCCCACTGGAAATATGCGATACAGAATAAAACTTTCCTGTGCTGTGTGTGTCCGCCTGCAAGAGCTCCACCCCTCGCCTGTGCCTTCTCGTAAGTATGATGCAACGAGCCGCAGCCTGATGGTTTACATGCAGCCAAGGATCTGCGCTTTCAGGAACGCATCTTTTTTTCCCTTTCGTTTACGGCTTGTGGTTTGGATCTGTCCTTGTAGTCTGTGGGTAAAATGTATATACCACCAAATTGTATTTTAGTAGCTGTGCCATTAAAAAAAAAAAATCTCTCTTCTTTTTAGTTTTTTTTTACTTTCTGTGGGAACGTCGCCATAACATCCGTTCAGAAACTGCCCCTTGAAAAAAGTTAGACAGTTCGAAACTCGTCGTTACAAGTGCTGACTCATACTGATATTGTATTAACAAGACACAAGGTTAAGCTGTGTTTCAGGCTGGGCTGTGTCTCAGACTGGGTTGCTGGGTTGTGTTTCAGGCTGGGCTGTGTCTCAGACTGGGTTGCTGGGTTGTGTTTCTGGCTCGTTTGTGTTTCTGTCTGGAATGTGTTTCAGGGTGTGTTTCAGGTTGAGCAGTTTTTCATTCTGGGCAGTGTTTCAGTTTGAGCGTTGTGTCAGACTGGGTTGTATTCAGGTTGAGTCACATTTCAGGCTGGGCTGGGTTTAAGGCTGGGCTGTGTTTCAGGCTGTGTTTCAGGTTTTTGTAATGCATCCTACTCCTGAGAGAGAGTGGGAGGGCTTAAGGGAGGTAGCATTAAGAGAATGAGTGAGGGATAACATACCATGTCAGCCAGATCTTATGAAGGAAAAAGCTTTGTAGACATAACCTTAAAAAATTACAATAAAAACAGGCCTTTACAACTGGGTTTGCCGTATTTAGCATTTTTTGTCTGCATCCAACTCAATAAATGAAAGTGGTTCTGAGACATCCCATGAGCAATGCTCTCAGCACACTGCTGTGCAGATAAAACAGATGTTTCCACCATAAGATAAAATTTGCATCCACTTATTTCTAATTGTCCAAGTACTCATTCCGGTTATTGTCCGTTTTCAGAGCCTTTCGAAAAAGTTGTGGGTTTGGGACTGCATTAGAAAACCACACATGAAGCCACGCCAAGGTCATGAATGAGTTCAGGGGTAAGTCAGTGCATATTTCCTTTTGAACATAACAAACCAGCATCCATGTGGTACATATTTGTAAACGTTTTTTTTTTCCTCGACGTGCACCGACGACGGCTATTGATTAGACGACTGAACCCAACTGTTTTGACAAGGGATGATCCACCAACAAAGTTTCTTTGAAGAAAAGAAAACGTATAGTTTCCTACTGCTAATTTTACATTCTGGGTTGAACATTCATTCTCTGTTATGTCCTCTGACTGGGCTACACCATTCCCATCTGAGCAGCCCCAAACCATGGTAACATGGAATCTGGACCTCTTCACCCTTTCGAGCATTTTTCAAAACTAAAAATGAAAATGCTAGATCCCCAACTTGATCACACTGGAACAGTGAACTATAAAAAAAGCATTCAGAACGCCATCAGTTTTAAAATAAATAATTTCTTTTCTAATCATTCTAGCAATTGTGGCATGATTGTAAAAAAAAATAAAAATAAGAATTTATAAAGTCTGTGAATGTAGAAGTCTTTCAAATATACAAATAAATATGTAGTATCTGAATGCATGAGATTTAATAGAAAACCAGGCAATCTGTTGGCCCTAACTATGAATAGTGAAGCAGGTGAATGAACCTTGAAGATTATTTTCATAAAACCTAATAGAGATCTGTTACAGAAATGTCAATATACGTTCATTTTGAAAAATCTATATGGCTATTGCAGGTGTAATTAAAAAGTACATGTAACTTCCCCAACAAAAATTGAATTCACTTGCACAATTACCTGTGAAAACGTAATTTGTTTTGTGAATCCTTCAACAGAAAAACAATAACTATTAAATTGTAATGTAAATGATTGTTTCGCCTGACATTCCGAGTCTCTGCACCAGTCCATGTTTTATACATGTATGCATCATGCAATTATGCGGACTGATTAAGTTTCTATAAAAAGGCCAGTGTTAAAAAAAAATAAAAAATAATAAT
>JAOYSI010010493.1:0-10338 GCA_025775065.1 Hiodon alosoides
CACACACACACACACACACACACACACACACACACACACACACACACACACACACACACAAACACACACACACACCCCCACACACACACACACACACACACACACACACACACACACACACAAACACACGCTCACGTGTGTTTGTGTCACACACAGTCAGAAGGAGGCTTCCTTCCTATTTTATTTCTGTGTGGGATTTGATCGTAATTGTTAAAGTGAGATAATGTCAGTAAGTAAAGTAGTAAGGTTGTGTGCACGGTACAGGCCACCAAGATTGGTAAGATTGGTACAGGGCAGTGTGAACTTAACATTGCTACAAAAAACTTACTGGGGCTCATGTGTATTTCCCCGACCATGCCACCATTTAGCTCTTAATTTATATGCTATACAGTAATAGTAAACATTTTATGAATGTTTTTGCACAAGAATTTTATCAGCTGTGAACTGGAATGAGTGTCTAATGGTAAACCTCTGGTGTGTATCTGTGGATTTGTAATTATTCACAGTTTTGTTCTCACAAGCTCCAATAACCGCCAGGGTGAGAGATGGTAAATGGGCGGACCTTTTACACCGTGTGGGTCCTCCCGATTGGCTGCCGGCTGTGTATGTTTACTGCAGGGCTGTCACTCCTGGCATCAGGGTCGTGATTGGCTGCCGGCTGCGTATGTTTACTGCAGGGCGGTCACTCCTGGTGTCAGGGCTGTGATTGGCTCTGAGTAGTGGGTCTGGTCCCCACTGAATTGGTCAGGAACGTAGCTGTGGGATTTAAGATAGGTAAGAGAAACCCTTTGTTTCACATTTTATGTCCCCCCCAATGGTCCATCACACTTTTTGGGCAGCATTTTTGAAAACCCAAATTGTGGGCATTTGTGTGAGGGAGAGTCCGGTCGTCGGTATGTCGGAGAGTCCGGTCGTCGGTATGTCGGAGAGTCCGGTCGTCGGTATGTCGGAGAGTCCGGTCGTCGGTATGTCATCAATAACTCTTGCTTTACCTCGCCTCTGCCACAAATTTGATCTCACACAGAACAGGATATTTTTGCTCAGTTCTACGTTTCAGTAAGTGTCTCCCTGACAAACAAGCATTGCATACCTTCCTGGTAACCTTTTATAACGCAGCATTGCTGTGCAGCCTGATAACTACTGATGTGACCACAACAGAAACAGCCAAAATCTCCTGAAATATATCTTCAGTGCAATGCGTTGTTGGGTCTTGTGGGAAATCAATGCTTTTAAAGAGATCTTTCCTAGCGGCGTGACCTGCGCTTGTTTACAGGGTCAGATCACAGCGTTGCCAGAATTGGGCAAAGACTGCAGCCAAAGCAACCTCACAGTTCACACCTTCTTCAGCCTTGTGGATTCTCTTTAGGGAAGGCAACAGGAGTGGGTTTTTTTTACACATTTTCCTTTTCTTATCTTGGGTCGCCTGCATAATTACTGTGGGCTGTTACATATTTAGATTCACAATGCCAGCTGGTGTTTTATCCTGCTGTAATGGCACTGCGTTTTAGCCATGAAATATGCCTTGTTTTCTACATCAGAATGAAAATAGAACACAGTGGTGACACCCAGGGTTTTTGGACCACCTGTTTTGTTGTTCTGTTTAGCTGCTCTGCTCTTATTGCTGATCTCACACAGTCACAGACACAGTCACACAGTCACAGACACAGTCACACAGTCACACAGTCACAGTCACACAGTCACACAGTCACACAGTCGCACAGACACAGTCACAGTCACACAGTCACAGACACAGTCGCACAGTCACACAGTCGCACAGTCACACAGTCACACAGTCACACAGACACAATCACACAGTCACACAGTCACACAGTCACACAGACACAATCACACAGTCACACAGTCACGGACACACAGTCACAGACACAGTCACACAGACACAATCACACAGTCACACAGTCACAGACACAATCACACAGTCACACAGTCATAGACACAGTCACACAGTCACAGACACAGTCACACAGCCACACAGTCACACAGACACAGTCACACAGTCACACAGTCACAGACACGGTCACACAGTCACAGACACAGTCGCACAGTCACAGACACAGACACAGTCACACAGTCACACAGTCACAGACACAGTCACACAGACACAGTCACAGACACAGTCACACAGCCACACAGTCACACAGACGCACAGTCACAGACACAGTCACACAGTCACAGACACAGTCACAGACACAGTCACACAGTCACAGACACAGTCACACAGTCACAGACACACAGTCACACAGTCACACAGTCACACAGTCACAGACACAGTCACACAGTCACACAGACACAGCCACACAGTCACAGACACAGTCACACAGTAACACAGTCACACAGTCACAGACACAGTAACACAGACACAGACACAGTCACAGTCACACAGTCACAGACACACAGTCACATAGTCACAGACACACAGTCACAGACTTTTGCTTGGCCTGACAGTTATTATGCTTCTTGGTGGTGGTGTTTTTTTGGAATGAGGTTTGAGTGATAAATTTAGTAAAAACTAATGAATAAATAAGATGTTTAAAACAGAATAAAGCACTAGTGTTGTGAATGTTAAAGTTTTTGGCGTATTCATCCTACTCTGGCCATACCAAAGAAAGAAACCACGTAGTGCAGACCATAATTTTGGAGCTCCAGTTTTAGAGTGTAATGCCCAGGCTGTGGAGAAGAGTTATTTCTCTGCTTGTTCAGAAAAGGCCTGTGTGTAACTTACGCACATTACCATCTGAAGTGTAGGCCCTCTACATGTTGATGGAGTGGAGAGCAAGGTTGTAATGCACTAAAACAGTGCGATAATGGTGGGTTTGTGTGTGTGTCTGTGTGTGTGAGTGTCTCTGTCTGTGTGTGTGTGTGTGTGTGTGTGTGTGTGTGTGTGTGTGTGTGTGTGTGTGTGTGTGTGTAATCTCCAAACAACGATGCACATTTTGGAACCAATTACAATGCCTGGCAGAACATCCACTTACTCTCATATGGTCCTGGTGCTGACATCCTTGAATCAAAGAAGATGTCACTCAAATGGATCTTAAAAAATAGACAAACGATGGCATGGGCGTATGTTTCTGTTTTATTCAGTCTGGAGTCCAGACCAGCAAAACCACACGGTTTACTAGACTGTTCAGCTTTTTAAAAATTCCCTCGAAAATTCTCCTGGGTGGTGTCAGTAATGCAAAGGGCACAGACATTCATTTCAACAGAGTATTCTGGCTAACCAGGTCTAGCATTCTCACAGTACAGGTTCAAATGAGTCACCTTTTGGTTAAGGAAATCCATCTAAAACAGTGTTTTTAATTGACCGGGAATTCATTTTGGAAATCCATCTAAAACAGTTTTTTTAATTGACCGGGAATTCATTTTGGGAACTCCTGATGAAGCAAAAAGCTACTTGCCAATTAATTTATAAGACACTTTTTATATAAATTTTATAGAAATTATAAAGTATTTATAATTACGTCTATACTTTACGTCACACATTATAACACATGTTTACCATGGGTAGGTGTAAGTTATACCATCACTTCTTTAGATGTACTGCAATCTACGCTATTCGACTTCTTTGCCAACCTGGTCGTTACGGACATCAAAACGGAAATCATTCAGTTGACCTAATGATTTTCACTAATGACACTGACTTCTCTACGCTGAGCCAAACAATGGCGAATTCAAGAAGGGCAATTTCAATGCTGCCTTCAATTGACCTTCGTCCATTCTTGTCTTGCAAAGTAAACGTTGTTGTTCCTTAATGAGCTATAGACCTATGTTCACCACCGTTAGGAGCTTACATTGGTAATAATTTGCAACGATAAATGCAAGTGGAGGAAAGGTCGTTTTATATCAGTTTGATATCAGTTTGATATCAGTTTGATATCAGTTTTTCTCGTCGACAAATTCAAGACAAATTGTAAACGGACTGTGAATCAAACGGTAATTAAAAGGGGAAAAAAATCTTATTATGTATAGGCCTACTGTGTATATTACCAATGATCAAGATCTGTAATAGGATTAAAAATCTCACACTATATTTCTCCGTCATCATTTGGGAGTTTTTCCACCGTGCGCTTCACTCTCAGCATTCCATGAATTTGGTTTACAGAACAATGGGTCAGCTTAAGAAACAGATTTTTTTATTTAAAAAATGGGACCAGAAGTAAGCATTCAACCACTTCATGTTTTGCCGGCATTTTAATTGTAAAGGTTTGACATAAAGAGATTCAAGGCTGCTTCCAAATGAAATGACCCACAGAGAAGCACTTCAGAAATCCATTTGGAGAAGGACGCAGGGCACCTAATTCAAACATGCCATTCTGTGACAAAATGGTCTTACAACTTAAAGAAATCATCGTGCTTTTGAACCGCCCAGCATTTGTGTTAGGCTGACCACAAGCGAGTACAGCTTAGAGCAACATTTCAACATTAAATCTGTGCTTTGGATGGACAGATGCGGTTTATCTTTGCTAATATGACTTTACTAGTATGATTAAATGATCAACGATGAAACCATCTGGGTACTTGGGTAGCAAATCCAACATTTTAGTTCCAAGTTAATGTAGGATATGAGTCCCTATTAAAGCATTACAGCCTGAAAATGTATTTGTATCTATTGTATCTGTATATTGTATCTGTCCAAATACTAGTCATCTGAAACTGAAAATTCTGATAAAATTTTTGGGTAAACTCATATTATAAACATAATAATAATAACATTCTCAACAATTTAATTGTCCATTAGCATGAGACTAATTAATGACACGGTGGTTAATTGGCAGAACAATTAGAAAATGTGGAACTCCTGTGCCTTGTTGGGGTTACACAAAGGGAATGCAGAGTTTCCCTTGTTAAAAAACCAGCATCTGCTGAGAGTGAGAGAGCACCCTGAGAGAGTGAGAGAGTGAGAGAGTGAGAGAGTGAGAGAAAGAGTGAGAGAGTGAGAGCCACCTGGGTGAAGTGAAAGGGGGTTAACAGAGGTGAGTCTGACCAGCGGGGAAGAACGGGTTTGGCCTAGTAATCAAGCAAGAAAGCGTTTTATTCTGTTAGCGTTGTGGCAGTGCTGACTGAACGGCGTGGGGCTTGAGAAATGCGGTGAAACGCAGTGTTGGAAAGCTAAAGATTTTGGCATCAAGGGTGCAGTGTAATACTGTTGTGTGTGTGTGTGTGTGTACCGCTCTGTGGCATTTTAACTCATTTTAGGCAAAGTGAAGGGCTTCTGGAGGGACAGAGTCAAAAAATGAAGAGCAATGCCAGGCAATCTTGTGTAGGGGATTTTGTGTTTTGTCTTGTTCAAACAGTTTGTTTTTCGTTTATTCTGTTTCAGTTCATTTGTAACTTTAAAAGTATAAAACGTATGCTTGCACATTTTTGTCTAAGTTAATTTTATTTAAATAAACAGATTTTGGATCTCGGCCTCGCCTCGCCGTGTGTTTTTGCCCTGGGACCAGTGCCAAGTTAAGGTATGTGTGGGCCTGGGGCTAAAGGCTTTTCAGGGGCCCTCTTGGAGGAATAAAATGCGCAATTTTAATATCAAATGGCAGGCATGGACTATTTGCACAACAAGGATGTGTATTCTACAGATATGGAACAGGCTATTAGCATAACGTGGACATGTATTATACAGGTAGCGGGCGATGTGATCGATGAGATGGATAAATAACACTGTAGGCTCCGTTATCATTTATAACCATATACTGCTGAGCCTTTCACCCTTGCTGCCGCCCATTCAACAAGCTTTACCTTACACCATATTATCTATACACACCCAAAACATAAGTTGCAGAAGACACATCCCACACAAGAACATAAAAGTCCAGTTTGCAAGTGACGAAATTCCCCTTTCGGAAACTGACAATTGATCAGTTGTGAGATGAACAGTGCGGCGTATGACATACACAAGAGCAAATGCAAGTTAATGACTAAAACGTGTGCTCGTGTCATCAACGCACGTTCGGTCCATATATCTCACCAAGTGTAAAAGTTGTTAGGTTAACTTTTGTTGCACTTACATACGAAGTTGCTTTAATGTTGGGCTGTGTTTGATAAGAGACTGGCGCAGGCTCCGCTGACTCTGCTGTGCGATCACTACAAAGGAATGGATTTTATCAGCTTCACTGCTAAAAGGGAGAGAAAGACTCAGGCTAATCAACACTTTCATTCATAAAAGGCCACGCCGTATACCCCAGATGGGGCTTGATCATTGAGTGCAGTTTCCCTCCAGTTCCTGAGCCGTGCTTCTTATTGGCTGACAAGCGTACGGCGGTTCCGTGGTCTAAAAGAAAATCCCCCCCGGTCTGCAGGCAGGCTGTAGAAGCCATTTTATTCTCCTTAAATTAAATGATTTTGCTGCTGCTCCGTGTGGACGCGGGGGCTTAAATGATGGGGTCATGGACTGCTCCCTTCATAGCCTGTTGGGTTAGCATAGCCATGCCTGGGACCAAGCACTTTTGGTGGTGAAGCCGTTCTCTTGGCCACAACAGACACAAGTGGTGTACCGTTAAAAAGCTAAAATAATAATGTTTGGTTTCCCCTTTAGAAAATATGATGTTGTTTACTGTTCATTTGCTATAGGAAGTGCCAACTGGAAAGTAATCGGGGGAGCAACAGCGGGGGGTAAAATGAAACTAAATGGAAATATAGAGACATCATGCATGAACATCACCCGACTCTCACCCTATAGAAGTATTTTAAAGCATGTGTGTCCCAGCTATGAACCATTGTCTCGGACCTGACAAAGTTTACGCGGAGCAGCCAGAGTTCGTGTGAAGGGAAATCCAGTGCGATGTAACTATTGATTTTTCATGACACAAACCAGACCACGGAATTTCAGGTCAAATACAAAACTCACTTATGTATTTAATAATGCTCCCAAATGCCCCTTTGCACAAAGGCAATTATAGCAGAATATAAACAGAAAAGATTTCTCATGAAAGGTAATGTTTCCCAAGATACTCCGTTTTAGTTTACCTGCTTAAGCAAATACTTGGACTGAGTTTGAAAACACGGGAAATTAAAATCTACTTTCATGGAAGGGAGGCAATTATATTGTCAGAGAGTAAAATACTGTTTTGTTATTTGAGGGGGGGGGTGTAAACCTAAACGTTACACCTTTCAAGTAATATTAATTCTTAAGATAAGAAGCATATACGATTATTATCAGGTATTTGTTATTTTAAAGAGGATAATGAGAGGCTGCTCAGACGGAGGGAGGCAGGCTGAAACATAGCCCTAGGGATCAGTGTGTCTGCGCCGGGGTCCCAGCAGCCGTCGCTCGTCGTCTCACCCACCTCAACCAATCAATCAATTTATTTTTATAAAGCGCTTTTCACATGTCACAAAGACACTTTGCATACAAAGAAATACAATATGTCCCAGGCCTGACCCCCCAAAAGCATTCCAGTGGCAACAGTGGCGAGGAAAAACTCCCTAGGCTAGCAGGAAGAAACCTTGAGAGGAACCCGTCTTAATGGGGGAGCCCATCCTCCGCTGGCCGGCACTAGGAGCTGAATTAAACAATCTAATGTCCATATTGTTTGATTCTCTCCAGCCGAGGAGTTCCAAGATATTGTAATATCCAGAGGAGAGCGTTTGGGGCCCAGATGGCTTGAGTCCAGTCTAATGGTCCACTGGTTGCTGTGGTGAAAGTGATGCAGTCCTGCAGGGTGCCTCACGTGATAGCTCGATAGAGAGAGATAGCGCATTGTTAACGGTTACCTATGGAAGCAGGATGATCAGGTCATTTTTAAATTTTTAAAGTGAAACTTTGTGAGTGGTCACAGTTACATATATCTATGGCAGCATACAAAGAGGGTGGGTGCCGGAAACGACACATGGCCATGAAGGTGGTCCGAACCAATCCCCCCCCCACCAAAGGCAGAACCCAGCCACCTAGGGGAGAGCCACCACTGACGGTGCGACACCAGGAATGGTTCTTATCACCAAAACATTTCTAATAGCCACCGTCCCTTCACTGTCACAGTCCCCCTATTGACTATATGCAAGTTTAAATAGATACTTTTTAAATCTTGCTTTAAATATAGAGACTGTGTCCGATTCCCACAGAAAACCTCCTCACTCTTAAACGAAAGCGACATAAACGAGAGCGCGTCACATGCTGGCACTTCGCGAGCAAAGAGCGTGGGGAAAAGTCTGCGGGGAGCAACGGTTCGCCTTGGTCGGGTGGTGGGCAAGCTGCTTTTCATCACCCGGAAAAGCGGCCTGACAAGCTGCCATTGACCTGTAGCTGCCGCTCAGAGCGGCGCGCCCCCCGGCTGGGCGAGAGAGCACAACACGCACAGCTGGGAAAAGAGCGGTCGAGACAGCGGTGGGTATTTTTGTCCGGCTCTTGAACTGAGACTCCAGGGGGTAAATTGGAACGAAAGAATGCCTTACGTCGTTTCAGAAATTTGGAAAAAGCGAGTGCCTGCGCGCGTCTCTCTGTTTGCGTGAGCAAGGGATTCCGTGGATTCGGTGTAGATATTTCTCTGGGCGTTGAGATATGTAGGCTGGGGCCGATTGTGCAGTAAACTCTAAACGAACCAAGCTCAAACCCGGACATGCAAATGATGCGGAGAGATTTAATTAAATACACCTTTTTTTAACTTCCACTTAAAGTACAAAAAACAGAATTAGTCAACCAAGCTATGTTTTTTATTCGCCCTTTTGCCCTTAAAACTAAACAGATTCTTCTTGCTTACCATCATTTTTCATACAACTATTTAACGAATTAATATTACGCTAAAATAACATCAAAATCAGAGACCAATAATGAACGCTTTAACACAACGCCGTTGTATTTTAAATGCAAGTGGAATTTTGAGCGTAAAGGCAGAGTGTAATTAATTTGATTTATTAGCGGCACAATTTTAATGCTAGACGAGCCGGTGTATCTAAACCACGCAAAGACGAGAGAGACGCAGAGTGCTGGAGGCAGCGGTTCGACCCGAGAGCACAGACTGCTGGCTGACTCCTCATTGAGCGCCGAACTTTTTCATCAGAACTGACACCAATCCCAGGCAGGCCTCCTGGTCTCACTGGTCTGCCGACAAACATTTGCTCTGTGACATTTGCGCCTGCACTATCGGAGAGGAATGATTCACAAATGTTTTTTTTTTTTTGTTTTTTATTTGGCCTGTTTTTATGTGTGTAAATATTGTGAAACACCAGAGCCATCTTAACAACCGAAGGGGATTGAAGACCTGAACCACCAAAACATTAGGTAATAGACCCAGATAGTTAACGCGATAAAACGTGATAGTAACCTCATTGGTCAATACATTAAGAAAGAACACACAAACTCTGCAGTTTATGAAGACATATAATGACTGTAAAACAATAAAATAAGATTGCCGTCAGTAATGCTATTTGAAGTCAACCATTAACAAAAATGCCTTTACTTCTTCGTACATACATTGCACAACTATTACAAATGTTAGTTAGAATTTGTAGCTCGTAATAATATACAAACCTACAACAGGATTCCAGTTTCAAAAACAGTTTCTGAACACAGAAAGTAACTTAAATGGCTTCAACCAAAAAAAAAAAAAGAGTCTATTTTCAGAGTCTATTTTCTTCTAAAATGTAGTATTTTGTTCTTCTGCGTCACGTGTTTTAAGTTAAACATTTATAGATGTTTTCTTGGAAAGAAAAGGAACATCTCGCTGTGAAAACAACATGACACCTGTCAGTTGTTGTTCAATTCAACATCAAAGGTGTCCGAATGTCCTCCGCAGGTTATTTGTGTAGTGCAGTGGTCAGGCAACACAACACAAGCCAAAGAACGCTGTGGCTGATTTCAAACCGTGGCTTGCATTATCTCAGCTTTGGACCGGCTTTCTGAGGTAAACAGGAAGATGTTGAAGGAAAGGAAGGAAGTCATATTTTTACTGCCCTGTGTGGAAGACATTGTATAAAGAAATCAGAGGAAAGAAGAAGTTAGTCTCACACGTTTTCCTATGTACTAAAACGGCATTTTGATTCCACATTTTACACTGAGAACAATGAGAATGCAATGAACCCAAAGGCAGAATATTGCATGTGTTTTTTTAGAATGTGAACGGCACACTGATTTATTCAAGCTCTTAACCAGAACTATTTGTTCATCTTCAAAAGCCAGTGTATAGATGTTTTTGTGTCCTCTTTTCTGCAATGCAAAAAATGGCAACGGTGTTGCAAAGAAAAACAATTCCATGTGTGACATCGTGTATAAAAAACATTAAAAATTTACACTACAAACAAATGTATATACATATGAAATATATATATATATATATGTGTGTGTATAAATATATATATGTGTGTGTATAAATATATATGTGTGTATATGTA
>JAOYSI010010494.1:0-10337 GCA_025775065.1 Hiodon alosoides
ATATATATATATATATATATATATATATATATATTTTAAACTTTTTTATAACCCTGCCAAGACTCAGCAGCAACCACACTTACGTACACAAAAAAAAAAAAAAAAAAAAATTCACAAATAAAAAGAGCCAATTACTTTATTGTGAGGGAAAGATACAAAATCAAAAAGTAACATTCCAAAAAGTGTACTACATTACCCATTTTTGAAATTTCAATTTAATGGGACCAGCACCAAAAAAGTCTAAACTGAAACAAACTGTGATGTACCTATACCAATGGCTATTTTGCAGACCACCGCCAACAATCTTTGGAGGATTAGTTTGCCACACTTTGTAGTAAGGTGATGTTGTCTCCTTTCAACATGATCCGCCCTGCAAAAAAAAAAAAATTGGATGCTGGAACAATGCTGGAACTCATGAGTTCACCACAGACACCAAATTAAGAATCGCCAAACACAATTGGTTGTGTTTAACAGGGCAATTCTGTACAAAGGGTCTGCATTTAAACATTTTTGAGGTACCAAATATTAATGGGAAACCAGCATAGAGAAATATTACGTATAACCAGTTTGTCACTACCTGACTAAGTGGTACCCCAATAAATTGTCCATAAGTTTTTAACGTTGCTAATAAGGTGAAGCATTTTATTGCCAGCAAGTATTTACATTAAATTTTGTTTGATAGTAGTTTGAAACTGGATGCTGTAAAACATTAAAGCCCTACAAATAATTATTTTGGGGGGGGTCATAGACCTGGCCCTTTAAACAGTGTCCCACTCATGAGCAAACAAATCAACATTGAAACACATGCAAGTTTCCCTGCAACAAAGTAGTAAGACTACAAAATAATTTTGGCAGCGCAACATCGCCCAGGACAACAACTGTACACTGCTCAGGCTAAACCATCTCTGCCTTACAAAGGTAGTCAACAACTTGCTTCCCTGGTAAGGCAGTCACACTTACCAAGAGGTTTCCTGTTCTTTGTCTTCATGTGGACCTCCTCAGCATCATCCAGGACTAAGTTCATGTATTCATCAAATCCCTGAAGAACACATTGTACCATTAAGTAAACAAATGCACCTCGGCATGACAGTAATCAGGGGAAACTGCAATGAACAATGGAATTGAATTGATCCCAGGATTATTCCCAGTTAAATCGCACACAAATTGGTGCCAAAGAATTTCCACAAACATTTTAGCCACAATTTGCACAGACTAATTTAACCTTAATTGCAAACATTTATCCCCCCCTCCAGGTTAGCGTGGAATTAAAAACAATTTTAGACGTCAAAAGCAAGGACAAACAGACGAAATGCATGTCTTGTGCGCAGATCGGAGTTTCCATGCATGAAAGGGAAAATCGTTCAGCGTTTTTCGACTTACAATAATGCAACCCTCTATCCGCATGTTCACCTGCTCATAGAGCCACACTTGGATTCTGGAACGCTGCAAAAACTTAAAATTGTCACTTCAGCTCAACAGAATAAATGAATGCTTAAAGGGCACACGAGAAAACAGTTGCACAAACTGCTACCAATACCAGACACGACTAGGTGTTGTGCTAACGCACTCAAATTATGTCTATATCTGGAAATCAATCTGACTAGTATTAAATTAGCGGTCCGGTTACGTTTCATAATCACTGAATAATAGTAAGTGACATGGCAGGACTACTTACGTTCTGGAGATACCTGAAAATAAGGTTCTGGTAAAAAAAAGATTAAGGAAAACGAGAGGACAAGAGAAAATACACAAGAAAATTCATAGACTATCAATGGTTACGCGTCACGTGGAACTTTTCAGCGTCGACGGCACCTAAGCCAAATCGATATTTAACGAAAACGTACTGACTGGGAAACTTGAATTAAAGACTGACGCAATTAATTTGTTTAGTTAGTTTGCTACAGCATTTCCACTAAAGTTACCTTTAAAAAAACGAACCAGTTACATAAAGAATCCTAGCAATAAACCTACCGGAATCAGTTGAAAGAAAAGCTAATAAGCGATCGTATTATGTGTATTATAAAGGATACTATAGGCTGGACCATAACCTTCTGAACCTTTTGTCCTTGTCCTCTGTATGCCATCTTACAACTTATTAATGTCGGATGTTACGAAAATTATATTTATAACAACAATAGTTCTTCTTTTTCTCCGTTTCAGCAACGACTCCCACACGTTGCTATACTTCTTGCCACAATGGCGGGCTTCCGGTGTCGCAAAGAAATATCAGAGTAAATGGAGTGCTCTTCCGCGACTCACTGGTGGTAATTGTTTGGTAACCACTCTGGCGCCACCAACCGGTGGCCTTACACGTGACGTCACTACCATGCGTCTCAATTATATAAAATAAAACAACACATTCAAAGATATTGTGAGCTAAGAGCTTTACTTGTTTAAACAGCATACACAACATGCCAAATAAAACAAATATCATAGTGTGGAATCAATTGTATGCTCTTCATAGTCAATTGTTTTCTTCATTCAAAAAAGGGAAAACCAGTCTCAACCACGTTCATAACTTTATTTACAGAAAAAAACAACTTCAAACAAATATCTAGAAATGTAAAATGAAAGCATCACAAATGTCAGCAGTTGTGGGTATTTACACATTACATAAACTGACATGTATATCTCCCATTTTAAACTGATGTGGAACGATCAAACTAGAATTGATTAAAAAACGGAATCTGATTTTATTTACAAGAGCATGCACGTCCATACAACTGCGTTACTAATTATAAGAAACAAAAAACCAGTCATCCCTGAGAAGCACTTTTCCACGTCTAGCTCCTTATTTCAACTTAAGTAAAAGTTTGCAAAATGCGTTCATAATTATTATTATGCTTATGATACAATGCTAATGTGGCGGTTTTATTCCCATAATCTCACAGTGCATTACATAACAGCTAACGGTTGGTCCCTAATAGTATTTCATCATAACACCTGAAACGACAATTTATTATAGAAATGTTACATAACTTAAGGATACATGGCTATAGACAACAAAAGTAAAAGAAAAAAACGTAAAGAAAAGGTTATTTTATCTATACCTGACTAATGACCAGTTATGCATGCACCTAGTCTCAAATCATATTCACAGAAGCAATGCATGTAAACCAGCAATAACGGCCGTTCTACAGATTGGGGGGGGGTCTTACTTTTTTAAAGTAACTGCGATATTTCAGAATCCATGACGTTATCTGAAAAAATGGAATTTGTGACACAAACCATAGCACTAGAGAACATCATATGAAAGCGTGTTTATACAGGGATTGTCTTTTTTCTGTCCATGAACTTTAGATAAAAACAAAACATATTCTCAATAACCAGAGGAAAATATTTCTTGGCTTTTCTTGGAACAGAGGCCTTAATTGGGGGAAAACAAACCAAAAAAAAGTTCAACATAACAATTGGGTTTCCTGTTCACATACATGATCTTTATAGGTGCTGGATAAAAGTACATTAGGGTATGAGTGTGAGCTGTATTAGAAACAATCCTCATATTTATTGATCTTGTGGTCAATTCAGTAAGTTTAAACGTATAGCCATAACACAATGTGCAAGTCTCAAACAACTAGACATTCACATCTTATCCTTAGATTCAAATACCTTAAGGTCTAATCTTTCAGCTATTAAAGGTAATCGTGACTTATCACCTCTTGTATGAAGAACAAAACTAAATGATACGCATCCTCAGAAGACTTTTAAAAGCAAGATTAGGAATACACCCGAGACCTACAAGAGAGCAGTATGTGGCTTTTTCCATCTCAAGTTGTATTCTGTTTCGATTGAGACGGGTCAGGAGACCAAAACATTAACAAAAGCCTTCTAAAAACCGTATGATAATTCCCTCTCAACACTCTCACACTCTCAACATTTAAATGTTAAATGTAGAGAAACTACACATAAAGTTAGTAATTCGATTAAACTAACATATTTACAGGACTAATGGAAAAAAAACAAAAAACAGAAAGCTAATCTAAGTTTAAAATATAATTATCTTTCCTTTTCTCAATAGGGAAATGAGAACTGCCTATGCACATCATAGAACACACACAGAACCACGTGCAGTTTCTAAAACAGAAGGGTTGCAGTTGGGAAGTGGTGGCAATTTGGAATTCTCATTAAATGTTCAATGTATAGAATTTAAAAGGAGACATCCAAGAAGAAAACATCAGAAAGTTTATTCTAGGGCGAACAATAGCACTAAGTTGGGCCAAGCATTCCGCAGAGAAGGCACTAACTGCCAATCATTTCTGACAGTTCCAGCAAGAGGTCATCTTCGCCCTTTCCAGGGTCCAACACCATTTCGTCCTCTAGGCGGTCATCTGTGAACTCATTCATCAGCTCTTCAAAGTCATCCACTGTTGAGCCAGCGGTACGGGCCGACACACTCAGTCGGCGAAACTTGGGTTGAGGCGTTTTTAATGCCACGGGACTGCTGTGAAAAACAGTGTGATAAATGTGAACAAATGGAGTTAGTATTTAATAAGTTACCTAAGTAAACGCATAAAAAAAACATAAAAAGCATTATAATTTTTTATTAGTTTTACCTCAGTGGGAGAGCATGGGTCTCTTTGGTAGGCGAGTGGGCTGGTTTCAGTGCGGCTCTGCTTGGCTCAAGAACAGATACTGCTGGGGGCTCAGCCTCCAGGCAGTCACAGTTCTGTGGGGAGGATTCTGAGACTGACTGCTTTAAAACCTGAGGGCCGTCTTGTACGTCTATCTCCAGGGTTGCCGAGGATGCAGATGTCTGGAAATAAAGACAACACACACGTATGCATTGCCACTGCGCTTTTCTTCATTTTATCCTTTTACACCGAATTCAATCTTATGCTTACCTTGGCATGTTTGCAGGGCACCTCCTGAAGTTTATCCTCCAGACCTCCGGGGGTGCTATTGAGAGGCTTCACCGCAGCAATTGCAGACCGATGGCTCTGTGGAGCTATGCGCTTCCGTCCAAGTTCCACCTGTGTGGTAGGCTTCACTACAGACGGCTTCACATTCAGTTTGGGCCTCACTAGAATCCACAGAAAAGGACAGGAACCTCTGATTAAAAACCTGCATTTTTTGTTAGCACAAATAACCACTTAGCAAAAGGAAAATAACATTTTAACACTAGCCTGTACCTTTTGGTTCTGACGCATGCACCGGTGATTTCTTGGGGCTAACAATCACTTTGCTTTCAGTTTGTGGTTCCTCATGGATGTGACTGGTCAATGCCAGTGGTACTGGAGGGGGGACTGGACCGGTTGGGGTGGAATCTCCTAGGCCAGTGGATAGAGAATCAGCCTCCATTTTCTCCACAGCTGCCAGAAGCTTTCCCTGCAACACCACGCTAGGCAAGGGGACAGTGTCTCTTGGATTGAGTGCGACGCGCTGTCGACTCCCTGTCGGTGAGACCTCCGAGGGCTGTGGGTCGGTGCTCACTCTCTGTCTGGCTGTGATGAGGGACCTTTCCCTTGGGAGGGCGAGTGCTGGTTTTGGGGCTGAGCAGGGATCTTCTGGCTGGACAGAGGTGGCAACCCGTTCTACCTGCTGCTGTCGAAGCCTCTTCTCCCGCATGATCTCCTCAAATGTTTTGACCTTGATAACTTCCCCCGAGGAGTCCACCTACAGTTGAGAGGAAAGAAATGTCATACCCAAAACATCCCAAGATCAAAAAGACCTTGTCACAAACTAATGTGCACACCTCTGAAGGGCTGGACTCCACTAGATTTCCCGTACTCCCCACTGTTCTCTCATCTTCGATATGGACTGCTCCTGTAGTTTTAAAAGACACTCATCAAGTGAAAAATTACCCTTTTTAAAACAAAAACAAAAAAAGACCCACAATCTAGACGATTGCGCCATTGCCACAAATATATTCAGCTCCACAAGGATAATGTTTTATTTAAGAAACAAAAACCTAAAAAGCACCAAGGTTCGATTACAACAAACAGCAGAAAATAAATCATTTACCTTGAGCCATGGCTTTGTTGAGGCGCAGTATCCTTTTCTTAGGGAATCCTTCCTCTGTAAGGAGGGTCTTTTCAGGTTTAGTATCCTGCCCATTAGCCTGGATCCGCATTGCCTTCTCCCGGCGGATTTCCTCCAGGGTCTTTACTCGAACCTCGCCCTGCTGA
This sequence comes from Hiodon alosoides, assembly GCA_025775065.1. Lineage (NCBI taxonomy): Eukaryota > Metazoa > Chordata > Actinopteri > Hiodontiformes > Hiodontidae > Hiodon > Hiodon alosoides. The sequence continues at coordinate 6,126 of JAOYSI010010494.1, forward strand.
GAGGTGGTGTCTTCTGCGGGCGCTTTGGGCTCTTTGCCTGCCTCCCGCTCCTCCAGCTTCTTTTTGGCATGCAGGGCCTCAGAGAATGTCCTCACATGGGTGCTGGCCAATGCCTTGCTGGCTCTTTTCACTGGACTGGGAGTATTGAGGGTGGCTGCCACATCATTGGTGCAGGCTCCTTTCACTTGCCCCTGGGACTTAGCAGCCTTTTCTTGCCGAATCTCATCCAGTGTCTTAATCCGGATCTCTCCTGGTGACTTTACCTCCTCACCGCAGTCTTCTGTAGTTTAAAGGAAAGGGGTAAAAAAGCCCAGTTTTATTAAAAGTAAATTAAATGACAAAGTACAATGAAAACAATCACATCCAACTTACCGGAGTCACATGGAGCAGGTTCCATAGATAGTCCCAGTCTGTCATGAAGAGACTTGAGAGCCAGAGCTATGGAGACAAAGCAAAGTGAGGATCACTGAGTCAGGGTAAGCAAAGGGAGACGCAAACGAGTGGTTTTCTGACTCAAGAATCAGGTGACTGACCTTTCTCAGGGCACCGATCTGCACTGTTTTCTGGGCAGTCCACCTTTCTCCCAAGGCGCTCAGCTAATCGGTGCTTAAGAGGAAACTCAGTCTCTTCTGGTGAATCTGCAGATAACACAAACAAACACAGAAGGCAACTTCAGTTTCATCCTGTCTGCCAAATTACAAAGGCTGCAATAGGCAAAAAAACTAAAAGAATGAGAAGCCATGACGCACATTAATATTTATGAAGCAAGATTCTTGGAGATCATTAAGGACTAATTTTCTCACTTGTAAACATACCTTTGTTTATAATGACTTGCTGATCACCAGTAAGGCCTGCCTTTCTCTTCCCAAGCCTTTCGGCAATGCGTCGCTTTACAGACTGTTCAGCCAGCACTTTGGCATCTGTATGGGAAAGAGAAAAAAAGTCACACTGAACAGAAAAAAGACTTACAATAAAATCACGATCACCTTTCTTTCAGACTGAATGGCAGTGATAAATAAATTAATCGGAACACAATAGCAAGTATATTATTTAACAAAGAGCATCAATATAGCTTTCATGACGTGATAAACTAAAAAGCGATCTTGAAATAAAGTAGACAATGGGACTTTTGAGCAGCTAGCTAGCACAGATTATGGAACTCTGTAGCTTCCCACTTGGTGATGGGGAAAACGGTTACTTTTAAAAATGCATCATGTATTTGTCTCCGACACCCGCATTTCCCTTGACATTTTATTTTCACCACCATAATTCTCTGCACCACCAATCTGGGATTTTATTTTCAGTAGCCCTCCACTATAAACACTCTGTATAGCAACTCAGGACTGTAAGAAATTGCCTATATAACTCCCAGGTATGCAAAAAAATAATGCCCAAAAATCAACTGAGAAGCACTTAAAATGTACATAAACTGTACTCAGTAAGGGGTCTGAGGTCGGCACAGAAGCATACCGTTATTGGAAGCGAGGCGCGATGTCCGCACAAAGGACTTCTCCACATGCATGCCGTTGTTGTTGCGGGCCCCTGAGGAAGAATGGCTGGCAGCCTGGGATGGGCATGTAGACAACTGACCTGTGAGAGGCAGAAGAGTTAGCAAACATTGATCTATAGACACCACCATGTACTGTGTTTAAACACAACCTGACGGCTATGAATAACATTCAAACGCCATTACCAGGTCTCTTTAAGTTTGCCTTCAGAGCCTTCCTCAGTCGGATTTCTTCAAGCGTTTTAATGCCGAAGTTCAAAGTCTCGTCTGTTCAAAAGCAAGAGAAGCGCGGTCCAGCAAAAAAAAAAATTAAAGACTTCACTTCCCATGTAGCCATGCCAGAGATGCTTTAGATGGTGCCACTTACCCTTATTGGTGCTGGAAATTCCTTTCCTGGGCGAGGCCTTCCGGGATGTGTCCGACCCAGACTTCATCTCCTCCCCTTCTTCTGAATATTGATCTGCGGGCACACACGTATATCCCGACAGACAGTGAGCAGAATGTAGGCTGGCTACGGAAGGGATTCAAACAGAAGCTGCCATTGCCATACCATCTTCATCCTCGTCCTCATCGTCCGCAGGGTTGATGACCACTGGAGGATGAGTGGGGCTTGGCACATTCTCCAGAGTCTCTGCCTTGATGACCCCGCGAAGCTGGGGGTTAGCAGAGTTGGCAATGGTAACAGGAACCGGGGTGGGCGGGTCCAGCAGGGGAGTTGCCCCCTCCTCCCTGTCCTTCTTTAGGGCTGGACCTGCACATGAGAGTTATGAGTAATATTGACCATCAACAAGTCAATAGGCAGAGCACTATAGTCCACACAGCTTCAGTGCTTTCCCACCTTTGCTGGGGGGAACATACACCCCATCGATGAGGCGTGGCTTCTCGTGGTGGAAGGCACAGTGGGCCTTCTGGCAGCCAACAGGCTGGTTTTCCCAGTAGCAAGCTATCTCATTGCGCTTTTTCTGAAAGTAAAAATGAATGCATAGCCTTATTGACTAAGATCGCAACAAAAGCAGAGAGAAAACAGGCCACACCGGAACTAGAGTGCTACCTAGTGCCTCTGCTGTTAAAAAATGCTGCCCTTGGTCTCCCCCTCAGGATAAGAGTGCTACCCTTGTTGCCTTGTCAGGATAGGACGGCCACCCTTTGGACACCATGCAGAGTCTCACCTTGATCTCCATGTGGCGGAATTTGCAGACCTTGCGAAAGCAGCGGCTCTCCTGCCAAAGGCTGCAGACGACCTCACTGCCAATGGCGGCCTCACAGTGGCGGAAAGGGCAGCTGTCGCCCTATGAAGGCATTGCAGTGTGTCAAGAGAACTAGCCTTTCCTATCAAAACACAGTCTACTCGTGTAATTTTAAATTACAAAATGGGAACATTGTTATCTAACTCTAGGGCCAGCACACAGTGATGGATGCCAGGAGATAGACATCACCCTATCATCACCTTGGCACATGTGGAGTAATAGTAGAAGTAGCAATCATCTCCTTGGTCACTCATACTCAAGCTGGTGCAGTATACAGGTAGGACAGGGTTCAAGGCTGATGGATACAATCTCTTCTTGGGTCGTGGGTTCTTCTGCAGGCCCACAGGAATCTCCCTGGTCACAGTGAGACAGCGCAGTCAAGGCACTGACATGACTACAATCAATTCCATTCTGTCAACCAGTGCAGTCGATCACACCATACAGAAAATTAGAAACCGCACCCAAATCCGAAGGATACCATTGTAACATTGATAACAATTGTTATCATTGCTATACAGGCATAAGCACTTATACTTATATACATATATAAAAAATACAGCATTACAGCATACAACAACAGACATTAACCAGGCTAGCATATCTTCTCTCAGCCAGTAGGGTGAGCAGAGAGGATGCCCCTTAAGGTTGGTTAAATCTGCTTCTCAAGATACAATGCAGGGTTAGAAACACATACATCAGCATGTTATATGTTCAAAACTGAAGCCACCAGCTCCAATTGTTGACTATGATGCTAGGTAGCAAGCTTCCCAGTGGGAAAGAGGCTGTGTTGTTTGCACACACACAATAACACAGCCTCTTTCCCACTGGAAAGCTGCCACCATACTGTATGTGTGTCAACAGTGACACAGTGAATAATCCTGGATAATTGCCGTGTAACCCCAACCCATTCACCTGGAGTAGTCGAGCGAATCCCTGCCTTGTGCACGCACCGGTGAGAGGTGTCTCCTGGAAATTCCTGAAGGAACACTCAGTCCATGAGTTAAGAGGGAAGGGGGCCTGAGACACGCGTGTCCTACGTCCCCCTCTCCGAAAAGCAAGAGCAGCTGCCTTGTTCACCATCTGCCTGCAAATCACTAGAGACGGATGGTGCAAGCAAGTCCTTTTCTTTTTGGATGTTGTTAAATGGAGGTTGCAGTGGGGTGACCTGAGAAGGGGTGGAAATCTCTTCTCTCTTGATGAAATCCCAGAAGACAGAAAGGGAAAAATGGGGGGACTGGGGAAAAAATCTTCTACTTCTTCTTGTATAAAATGGCAGAGATATAGTGGAGAAATGAAAAAGGATGGTCTGTATGGGTACCCGAGGACTTGAAGGAAAAAAACCTACAGAGAAAAATCAGCCATCTTCTGGGTATCTATCTATTTTCTTTAAATAAACTATCCAAATCCAGTGATCTTCAGGCATGGAGAACAAGTTGCTTCTGTACCTATATTTAAGGG
>JAOYSI010010495.1:0-10337 GCA_025775065.1 Hiodon alosoides
ACAGGTAAATGTGAAGAGTAGAAATGTGAGTGTTTTTAGAGGTAAATGTGAGGAGTAGAAATGTGAGTGTTTTTACAGGTAAATGTGAGGTGAAGAAATGCGAGTGTTTTTACAGGTAAATGTGAAGAGTAGAAATGTGAGTGTTTTTAGAGGTAAATGTGAGGAGTAGAAATGTGAGTGTTTTTACAAGTAAATGTGAGGTGAAGAAATGCAAATGAGTGTTTTAATGCAAAAACAAACCTATAACAAACCAAAAAAAAATTTTTTCATTGCTCCTTTTTTTCTCCTAAAAAATAAAATATACATTATCTAAAAACAAAAAAAACAGTCTCACCCTCTCTCCCGCTCATCACAATCCCTCTTAATTAAAAAAATCGCTTCAGTGGCAAAACAAGATGGATTATAGTCAATGGACTCAGCACAAAGTGACAGCTTAGCAACACTATTAGACACTGCTCATTTAGCCCTTAGCGAAAACGACAGTCACTTAAACTAACAAAACCACACACACATAAATGCTACAGTGACACCTGTCTGATTGGAGTTCATAATAACACCGCATTACTGAGTGCACCGAGAACGCCCTCCATTGTCGGTGCCTTTTGAAAAACTCAGTATATAAAGTAAAATATCATGCCGATTATAAAACCTTTTCCCAAGTAGCCTACGTTGAACCGCTGAACAGATTTTGAATTTTTTATTTGCTTTCGACACGCAGCCTGATACCGAAAAATTAAAATTTAAAATAGTTGTCGTTTTTCTGTAGCTGTCTACACTTGTAGCTGGGCCGGAGACACTGGAGATAGCGCGCGCAACATTGCGCTCGCCATCTCCAATTCGAATGTGACATTATTTAAATCAGCATTCCACCCTCTGATTTATTTTCTTCCACCGCCTGATAAGTAATTTAATCCTCCCTCTCCATAATCGGAGGGTTCTAAGAGCGGCCGGACCAGATATCTCTGGTTGCACATTCACCGCGGTTAGCCACGTCGATGCTGAATTTCAGCTCATCCACCTTCCTAGGCCGGTCTGCATCGGCCTATAGTGAAGTAAAAATGGTTGCCTTGGTCCAAGCTGCCACTAATTGCCACGGTTGTTAATTTGTTTATTGAAAGGCCGACTAAGAAAACCTGGTTCCTTAGACTTTTGCGTTTATGGTTGACTGCAAGAGTCCTTCAGCCTGGATTAAAAGACTCAGGGTTAAGGTACTTGTACCTGTAGCCAAGTGGTTACTGGTTCAAATCCACATTAGTTTCTCCGAGTGTCTACTAAGCAACAGGATAATGACACATACGTGAATGAATCCAGGCGAACCGGTATGCTAGCCCGCCCACCCAAAGGCATAATATTCAACATTATGCACAACACATGTTTGCAAGGAAGCCTTGGAAATACTTAACTGATTATTGATTGGTTTTTAGGAGTAACTCAAATCTGAGCACATTTGAATATTTCTTGACAGTGAAGCCTGAACCTCAAGAGAAGGAGCGAGAGGCTGGAGTTGAGCTTAATTTACAGTGACCATAGGGGGATAAACAACCGTTACTGTTAGCATAAAAATGAAGAGAATCGTGAGAGAAAGCAGAGGTAGGCAGGTAGGCAGAAAAGGTAGGAAGAGGTAGGCAGAAAAGATGGAAGAGAGGGGGTGGAGCGATAGAGGAAGCGAGAGGGAAGAGGGCAGGCAGAGAGGATGGGATGCTAGGCTTGCCGGGGATCAGAAGAGAGGCAGGCGGTGCGAGTACATCACGGACTGATCCCAGGACAGCGCCCGCATGTCGATCGCTTTGGTTATACCACCCTCTCAGTTTGCAGAGAGCCCAATCTGCAAGAGGAGAATACCCGAGCTGCTCTGTGTGCCGCCTCCACTGGCAGCAACCGCTGCTCTGCGACTCATTATGCCCTGATACACCATGCAGCGATGAAGGCACACAGAGAACAGCATCTCTCTCTCTCTCCCTCTCTCTCTCTCTCCCTCTCTCTCTCTCTCTCTCCCTCTCTCTCCCTCTCCCTCTCTCCCCCCTCCTTCTCTCCCTCTCTCCCCCCTCCCTCTCCCCCTCTCTCTCCTTCCACGGCTGTATACGGACGACCATCGCCCGCCCACCGGTTTGAGCGCCCCCCTGCGGGATATGGAGTCTCCTACACAGACGCCCACGTTCCCCGGCTGCAGCCCCAACCGCTCCAAATTCACAGAGCACCCTCTCACACTGCAACACTCGCTGCAAAGATTTTACAGCCTTCAACAAGACGCTGACCGATAGACAGACAGACAGATTGACAGACAGACAGACAGACAGACAGATATATATCGGCCGGGCAGGTCCTCCACCAGACCTTTTGTCCCAGCACCCTTGCTACATTTGTATGGTTGACTCACTGTACCTTACACAGCGCTCCCAATGATAACCGGCTGCTGTGGGTACGTTTGCTTTCATCATAAAATTAAGCAGATTACATAACACATCATTGTAATTGTGCTCCAAACAAAGAAACGTGTGAACGCTAATCTAAACGTTCCCAAAAATGGGTACGATCAGCAAAGACAAGCATGAAAAGTGAGGTTCATAATGGCTTTGAAAAGAGGGAGACTGCAGAACGTCTAGCGGATCAAGCAAAACGATGCAAACGTTTACGCAGCCGTCTAACTAAATCACGTGTTTAATCACGTGTTTAATCACACGCGGAAAAAACGAAACCATCAGCCACAAATCCAAACGTGCAACTGAGGCTTAGTGTACATTATGTTACATGTATGTTGTGGTTGAACAACAAATGTTGGCGACACAAACTACGTTTTTCCAAAGAGCAAAAGTTTAGTCTACGGCCAAAGGACTGACCTTAGTGAATATGACTGCAAATGGGGACCAGGCACGAATGGTGTCCACTTGTGTCCATTCTTGTGCATCCAGCTTTATCGTTGCTCTGTGTTCGCTGCAGGGCTGCTCAACAGAACCCCAGTTACTTTTAGCAACCGCTCATACTCTCAGAAACACAGCTCCTCCTACCTCCAGCAACAGTTTCCCCTCCCACTCAGAGTGCATCGCTGATCATCAAACCTACCATGCCCCGCGCCCCACCCCCCCCTCACCATTAGACAGATGCTGCTCCACAATTACCGGTAACCGATGAGCATCGATCCCGAGCACACTGACACACACAATCACTGTTCCCTGGAGCAGTATTCGACTGTGTGTGTGTGTCTGTGTGTGTGTCTGTGTGTGGGGGGTGGGGGTTGGTGGCTGACAGGGGGACATCACCTGAAAAACACACTGGCAGAGAGGTAGCGCGATTACACAAGAGGCAAACAAACTGAACCAAAGACTAACAGGTTGGAGAGGGAGATTGGGAATAAGAAGGGTGTTGAAAAAAGAGAAAAGGGGGCGAGAACCCCCGGGGAAGTGGGAGAGCGTCTCCAGGGACAATCACGTAGTCACATGATTCCGAGAAACGCATCTCAATTTGGGCTATGACCTTTTCACAGGGCTCTTCCCCACCCCCCTCATTGGTTACCCTCAGCCCTGGGCTGAGTAATTGTAAGGCATTAAACCCTCTGCACCACTATTTAGGCATTACACCTGGTAGTCGTATGGGAAAATGATTAAATTGCTTTAGCCTACAACATTTTCACATTACAAACGCTAAAATGCCAAAACAAAACATTTGTCAATAAAATTAAAAACCATGCATTCTAGGTCCTCGAGCATTTACCCATGGATCTCCACTCAATTCATCTATCTTCATAGTTCTGGGTAATTGGAAAACTAGAACGCTTCCGTGAAAATGCAATCACATAAAGAAACAAATTATTCTAATAACCACATTATTAAACCATGTATATTATTTCAGTCATTCATTAATTTGCCTAAACCACCTGCCCTGTCGAGGGTTGCAGTGATTAGACCGTTTTTATAAACGACTGGAGCGATTTTCTTAGTCAGTACGACTATTTGACTACTGGAAAGTCACTTCAATGAACCGAATAAATAAAAACCGCAATAAAATGTGTTTTTTACCTTTTTACAATCAGAACACCGTCGGTTTACATCCCCTTTCCAGCATGACTTGTGGATCATGCACATTGGCAGCTGAGCTGAACCTCAGGGACGGACCTGTGGCCTCTCACATTAAGCGGGAACCTCCTTGCCAGATTGTTGGGTTGCCGCGGAACGTTGCATAACGTGCACCTGCACTGGAGCAGAATCACCGCTGTCATCTCAACGTTTCTATGGGAATCTCGGTTTTGACGTACGCTGTCTCGACATACGACATGCATGCTGTACGTTTTCATAGGAACACTACCCGATGTTAGTTTGATGGACACCTGTATATGCAGGTTAGGAACCCTCCACCCTGCAGCCCAAGAACCCATGGTCTAAAATAAGGTAGATAACATTACAACATCACCTCAGAATCTGGATATGGCAAAAATGCATAAATGACAGATATAGTATGCATCTCTCCATATAAAGGGGGTATTTCACTTTTGTAATTACAACACATTGTATTCTATTTTATTTGATCTTATTTTAACAGAGATTACAGATTAAACTCACATGGCATACATGTCCATGTGTGTTTAAAAACAGAAAATGAAACTGACAGTACATTAGAGATGCATGGTATTTGAATGGAGATTTGCAATCGGCTAGCTTTCTCATTTGTCATTATTTGGTTTGTGGGACATCTCATTCTGTTCACCTTTAGCACAGAGAAATTGTTAAATTATGTTTTCACTGGCGCATGGTAGAAGATTTTATATGTTTTCTCCAGAAAGATTGTTCTCCGATTTCGCAACATGCAAACCTGAAAAGGTTATAAACAAAGACAAATTGCTTCGTATGGCTATCATTAAAATGAGCTGAATTTTCTATAAATTTTTTCTATAAATATGTGACTATAAAATTTAAAATGTTTCCATGAGAAATCATCAGATTCTTTAATCAGATCAGAACAACATTTAGGGGCTATATTACTTTCCTACTTTTACCTACTTGCTTGATGCTCGGGAGAACATTGAGTTAACAATCAAACTAGATCAAAATATAACTGATCAAAATATTTAATATATAGTTCCTTCTCTGTTATTCCTGTGAACCTTATTGGATGAACCTAAATACCATTGGCAAATCAAATCATGGACACTGATACTACAGCTCACTAATTATCTGGCAGTAGAGTGTTAACTCAAAATAAGTAACCAGCTAGCCAGCTAGGTCATTTTAAAAATGTTACTATGCAGTATTTTCAATTTGCCATCTTTAGTCAGAATCCCCCATCATGTTAAGGATGGGGGTGCAGTTCATTTGATAAATAAAATAGGTACAGCTAATACAGACATATAACATAGCTAGTGGGAATTACACCCCCATAACTCTATTCACGAAACCGACATTAATTACCAATATTACAATGTGGTGTGCTCTGATGTGACCCAACCGGATGTCAACTTGAGAACCCCCAAAACTCTCACTGTTAAAGCACTCCATGGCGATCGCGCAGGGGTGTGGTGGATAAGTTGCACTGGTCACCACAAGGATGCCGGTTAGGATCCGAGCACTTCTGTAGCATTCTGGAGCTAGGTCCTAAACACGAACATTACTCCAGCTGTTTGGATGAATTGGTGGAAGTATACAATTGTGTGTTATGTAGCACTGCATACCAGCATTTTAGAGCGTAAATCAATTGATAGGGCACAAAATCTCTGTTGGGCACAGAAGACAGATGAGACGTTACACAATATAAATCAAATCCTGTGTCAATGGAGACACCAGTATGTCAAAATCTTTTGCATTAGGACCACAGCTAAACAATGGACGTAATTGATGAACGTTAACGCCAGGCCTATTTCATTCATGAACCATTCTAAATTCAATCAAATAAACAGAATAAAATACTCTTATTTTACAGTAGCTGTAAAAAAAAATTTTTAAAGCATGAATGAAAGTGAAATGTTTTAAAACAAACTAATTAGAAGCAGTTGGACGTGCTCTGACATTTACGATGGTGTCCTATAAAAGCACAGGAAAACTATCTAATGAAAGTAAACTTTGTCTTTAATGTTGTAGAAACATCAACTGAATCTGTAGCTGGCGTGCCGCCCTCCGCTAAGAGTCTTCACTTTCGCGGGACAGATCCCAGCTACTGGGACCACATATGTAACCGTGCTCATTTACATCCTTAAAATCAAAACAAACCTCGTCATTCTGTGGGCTTTTTTATAGTTGAAAAACGTATATTCTTATACGATAACTAATTATTATACGATTTATAATAACAACAACAACAAAAATGCGTTAATAACGCCATTGTTAACAACCCCAGTTTTAGACATTTGGAGAAGTCAAACCAGTATCGCAGCTCACAGTCTACAATTAACAGTATATCACTATCGGCGAATTCAATGTCGAGAACTCCACAAGCCTTCAGTGCGTTCGCGTTGCCTGTGCCCGTTGGCAGTCGAGTCTGTGGTGTGGAGTAGCCCGATAGTTAGACTCCGTGTTACACTGTGTACAGCATAATGTATACACAGGCCAGCTAACTGCCATAGAAAATCGAAGTGCAAGAAATGATAAACTAAAATAATTAGAAGACTGCACAAGTACCGTCACTGCTATCATAAATAAGATTAGTTGGTTGATAAACTATATTTTTCTGGAACCACGGCATCATAATTAATCGCTTAGATGGTACAATTGCACCACAACCACAATATCTCGCGTAGACAATTATATTATTTAAGTGACCATAAGTCAGCTCACCTCTTCGCTGGAGGTAGAGGGAATTCCCGCTTCGTCTACTGTTTTTGTCCGCTCGCCACTTCCCTGGTAGCCGATTCTCGGTATTAGTTTTCACAAAGCCACCGCGTGCACTGCGACCAGAATAAACGATGATTTCTCTCTCTAAATAATACAGTGTTTATCGGGGAACACAACGCGGAATTATAAGGATATGTTAAATATCGCAATCTTAATAATACTAAAATGTACGGTTTAAAGCTACGCTGGGTAGTCTTGAATTCTAGAGAGCGTTTTCCTCTAACCCGCTTGTCCTAAAAATTACTACGAGTGAGCGATCCCACTCACATCACTCAAATATAGATGCAGGCAGTACCAGCGCAACACAGCGTGGAAAAACAGACACTACTCGTCCAATGTGGTAACTATGCTGAAAGGGGGGCGATTTCACACGAGGGACAATAGATGTACTGACATTTTGAAAAACAAATCAATGCACCGCAATTTTGGTTAAATATATATCAGAGAGAAAGCAGAAGAAATAGAACATCGATCCTGTGAAGAAAACGTGTAGAGCGCGGCCAACCGTCCTCCTGCCATCGTAAAGAAATGTGTATGGCGATGAGCTCACATAATGCGCCGCAGTGTGCCTGAGCTGTAATGCGAGGAAAGATGAAACACACGGATTGCTTACTACACATCCCATCAGATATGTTTATTTCGCATTGGGCTATATACGGTTATACCGTATAAAGCGAACAATTTACTTTAAAGTTTCTTTACATTTCTTGACAACGTTGGAATGTTAAAACTTTTAGAACTAGAACAAAAAAAAAAAAAAACCATTTTGCTGCTGCCGCATCTCATTTTGGCTCTCGTGTATACTTTTGGGAAAATGCGGGACAGTCGCGAATAAGAGTTGAAAAGGATTACGCGGAGTAATGGACACGCGCAGGTATGTTGATGCTAGTCCATTTATTGACTTGTTGGTAAACAGCATCTGAAGGGTGTTTATTGGGAAGTCATACGAAAAGCCTGTACAGTTGACATGTGGTCAATTTCTTTTCTTTTAGTAAAACTATCCAGCATTCTGAACTAATTAGAAAGTTGACTAAATTCAGTTTGGGCAACCAGTCAGTAGCCCAATAGTGAAGTGTGCTTCTAGAAATGTTTTTAACATGAGATTCATGAACGAGATCTACTAGAAAAGACTGAGATACCTAACCTCGGAACTGAAAATAACACAATATTTGTATTGGTTTGGTTTCTTGTGGCAGTAACTGCAGTATACGTGCTGAAAAATGCAGGTCAGTTACGTTTGCACCCATGTGGCGCCAATGATCGCGCTCAGATCTGCAGGTGGAGAACCGGCGGACAAAGTGCACAGGATGACACTTTTCCTTTATTTTATAACCGGGTTTTATATGTGCGGGGTGATGGGAGAGAACCAGAAGACCGTGGAGATGTAGGCCGTGCGAGATCACCAGGTCCCGAGTGTTAATATGTACGGCAGCAGCTTCGCTGACTGTAGCAAACGCAGATGGAAAAGTCTGTTTACTGCTTCTCACTAATATATATATATATGTGTCCCAGAGTCAGACCTGTTCCTGCCACAGCTGCTAGGTTTAAAAATACTCACCTCCGACTACAAATGCTGGTCTGTAAACCTGTCAACGTTTTAACCTAAACCAAAGTTAATTTACCTACGACTCAGGTAATGACCCATGCAGTGACACAGTACCCTCAATGAGGGCAGCCTTGCTTCCTCCATGGGAAGGACATCCAGTTAAAAGATCCGGTTAGTGCTAACTCTGTCAGTAGTATGTTGGTATATTTAATAACCTGGAATTAATCCATTTTGATACAACACTTACTTTGCCAGTGTTGAAACTAAACCAGTTTTTCCCAGCCCAGGGGGGTTAGGGGGTACTGACCAGAATTAACAAAGCTGTAACGAGTGGGGTTTCATCCGTTTCGGTCAGCTGCGGTCTGACTGGCACCGCGTCTCATTGTTTTGCAGTATTTCGTAACACAAAAAACCAGCCTCCCTCACTTTTGCGCGGGCCAGGCGCAATTGCAGATGAACTTCAATTGTCGATAAGCGTAGAGGAGATGACCTGCTTAAGGGTTGACTCTGTTTACTCTGTCAGCAGTGGATAAGGGGCCGCCGCAGATGATTAGAATGTCTTTTGACACTATTCGAGCACAGGTAACGGCTGTGTTGTATTATTGTTGTGATTGTTTTAATTCAGCAGCAGCATCAGTTTATCCAGTGCCTGGTACCCAGGAGGCGTTTGACAGCTATATGTGGTGACATACGGTCAACGCTCCTAACAATCGAGACAGCCATTATTGAGCACTTCTCTGCTGCTGGTGTACTGCTGACGGGGGAAAATCTATTAGAGGCCTGAACTGACGGCCGGTGATGCACCATATTTCTCTATTTATGGCCCCCTCCCCCCCCCCCCCCAGCCGCTGACAGTGACCCGACAATCATCTCAATGTAGGCTGGCTCCCTGCCAGAGGTGGCGGGGTTAGAGGAACGGGTGGGCTCCAGCTGCGTCTACAGACAAAATAAACCTGGAGTTTCTGCTCAACAGATCACATGTGTTCCCCCCCAGGTAACGGCCTTCATCTGACGGCACAGAAATCACCCCCAGCATCTTTTTAGCACTTAAACCGTTTGGTCGTTTTTATCTTTTTTTAGCTGACTTTGGCTTTACAGTTGCCTGATGCTAAGCAGTATGTGTCACTGCTACGGCACCACGCGACACGTGACCTTACCAGACGGTGGGGGGGTGACATGGAATTTCCCCCCCCCCCCCCGAACACCAGTGATGTCTGATGCACAGGCAAGCTCGGTCCAGGCTGACACGAGACCAGAGCTTGGCTCCTAAATTAGCCAGGATCTTGTGACTGATTACACTGAAATCACCAGCATTTCTGTAGTTTTGCAACATAGGATGAGAGAAAAAAGCTGTGAATGTTGCTTTACACATTCAGATATTCTCGAGGAAATATATTCCTGTCAATGCACAAAATAACATTCTTATTTGGCCAGTTTTTTTTTCCCCTCTAGCAATTGAGCCACAACATTGAACACAACATTATCATCAGTAGGGCAAAAAATTACTGTAAGTCAGACCTAACATCATTATAACCCTTTTCGTTGACATTTGGTAATTTGGTAAAGGTATAAGCGCGGTAAGGGGTGGAACATGACAATACTAAAACAGATACGGTCACAGTTTTACTAACCCACAGAGGTGATCATTAAGAGACACGCGCATACTCCAACACACACCTTTATGGCAACTGAGAACAGTTCGTCGCATAGAGTCACTTAAGTGCGCACGACATCTGTGTCACATGGACTAAAATACGCTGCCTGCGGATTGTAAGAAACACATCACATTTTACTGTAACAAATGTCATTTTGTGTTGTTCCTTCCTGTATTTTCCCACCTGAACCACACCCTGTACAGTATGTCACAGGAGGGCCAGGGGTGGATTCTGTAGGTAGCCTGGCCTCCTTTCTCTGCTGGGCTGCAAGTCCAGGAGGTCGCTGATTTCTCCACTCGCTGGTGCAACTGAGCATGAGGG
>JAOYSI010010496.1:0-10336 GCA_025775065.1 Hiodon alosoides
TTTTTTTATTTTTTTTCATTGTTTTCTTAATTAGGCCCCCCCCCCACAAAAATTTAATGACCGTCCACTGATTTGCTTCTGCTGCCTACTCTGTGTTAGGCTATGGCACACCCTGACCCTGAATTGAACAAGCTGTTATGGAAAATGAACAAATGAAAGAATGAATCTTTTTGCTATGCTTTTTTGCTTTAACATTTTTACAAAAGATACACTAAAGCAATATTAAAGAAAGATAAAATCACATTCAGGGAAACTATAATCAAAAGTCTATTTTAATAATGATTTCCTCATTAGAAAATTAAAGGCAGGGTTTCCTTTCCCAACATACATCTCAGTTGCTTAGCAGACTATTTTATCTAAAGCAATTTACAGTTTTCTACATTCATCCACATCCAACAGCTGGATATTTTCTAGAGCAAATCAGGTTAAGTACATTGCTCAAGGATACAACAGCTGGGGGGGGACTTTAACCAGAAAACTTGTGGTTATAAGCTTGTTACCTTAACCACAACACTACCAGTAGCCCCCCCAGGCACAATATCTGCATCTGTAGAGTCACTAATGAGGAGCGTGCAAAAAAAAAAGTGAAGCAGACATGTATTCGTATTTTTTAATGTGCAGCCTTTGTACTTCCTATGAACTCTCTGGTTTAACTTTGACTCGCATGTCATTTAAGACTGTCATTCAAGCAAAACAGAGACACACCCTGACGATAATCACGACCACTGTTGTGTCCTGCCCCCCATCTGAATGGGGATTAAGGGTCCGCCCTCTCCCAAAACGGGTAAGATTCCGACGGCATGCAGGTACTGTGAATCTAGCACGTTCTGGCAAGTGGCGCTCTGGGCCTAAATTACACGCCATCACATTTCATTACACACAGCTCTGCTGATGACGGCTAATCGCAGGCCACGTGTGACCGACGGTTTTCTCCTCAGGCTTTGTTTGCCCCCATCTTCCATCCGCTGGGGGTGACTGATGCAGACATTTGCTGCAGCCTCCACTGGTACGGGACACTGCTGAGAGGAGGGGGGCAGAGGTCCTGCTCCTGGACAGTAAAACAGAATCAGATGCATTATCCATAAATTTATTTTGTGAGATTAAATGAAATTAAACTAATTTGTTTTGACTCGAAATTTAAATTTGCATGTGTAGTTAGTTTTACTTGGAAGATTTAGTATCAAATATTTTGTTTCATTACGGAATATGCTGGTTTTATTTAATAATTTGGCAAGTACCTTATCCAAGGAGGCATAAAAATCCACGAAAGCCCGAACGAAATTAGCTCTCTGTAGTTTTCAGTCCTCCCTTAAATGAATAATCAATCATTAATCTAATTTCTTCAAGACTGACCATTAATGACTTCTCCTGCTTTGCAGAATAACTGAACAATAAATTAGTATTTTTTTTTTAATTTTAAAAATGTTAAAATCAGATTAAAACACGTTAAATCCAACCCAGGCAACCCCATATGATAAATTATTTATAAAATATAAAACAGCATACGCTGTTGTTTTGCGAAACTAACAATCGTACTTAAATTAGCACAAAGGAAAAGCGTGACGTTGATCTGTTAGACACCGACCATCAAAGAATAAAAAAAATGTGAGTGGGGCTCCCCCTACTGGCTATACTTTTAAACAGAATTTTTTTTAAACCCTTGCATTCACCGCAGCTGAAATTCTGATTTGACGGACACAATGATCGCTAGCTCTTTAGCGTTGGTGGATGGTTACAGCTGCACTCACCTGGAGTGAGAGCATGTTCTTGACCCTCAGGGAGCTGCTCAGGCCAAGAGGGACAATCGGCTGAAAAAATCAATTTACAGGGCATCTAAACAAGTCACCTAGAAGCCCCCTCATCTCAAACTCGGCGTTATGGGCGGTCCTTAGGCGGCCGGGCCCGCCTACAGAGCTTCTGTATCCCTCCATTAAATTTTTTTTTTTAAATAATTGTTTTCATAATTAGCCCCCCCACAAAAATTAAATGCCTGTCCACTGATTTGCTTCTGCCGCTGGTACTGCCTCCTCTGCAGATTGAATCAAATCATCAATCATCAAAATGGTTAAAACAGTACAACCAAGAAGGTTTTTAAAATAGTGCAGGTGTTAAGCTTTTAAATACATTGTTAGGAAACGCTTTCTGGGCCCTCGTAACATTTCCAAGGTACTATGGAAGGCATTTCAAAGAGAAATATTTTTAAAATCCAATTGTTTTCCTATACTTTGTGCATTACTTTCCACACTTAGTGTAAAAAAAAAACCCAGATACTACTCTTTCTCCTCCCTCTCATCCATAGCCCAAGCGCTGAAATATATAGTAATTCACAGCTATTGCAATGTTTGAAATGCTCATAGATTAAATACAGCCCATTCAACAAGAAAATTGCCTGCAGTAGCAAGCAGTATCAAACAGTTGTTGAACATACGGTGCTAAGTATTTCTTTAAATGTTAAGGCCTAAAATGCAGATACAGCTACTGCTGTAAACACCATTTGGTGCCCAAACAAGATGTCTCTCCCTTCTTCCATATAGTAATTTACACTGGTACTCCAATTCGCTCTGGTATTAGCACTATGTGCTATATATAACATCCAGTGATTGAGAAGGCAATGGGAGACTGGCAGCTTTGACCTTGTGGTCCTCAAATCATCTGGCAACAATACATGCTGTGTGAACTGGAATTTCTCCCATTCGGGAAAGCACCTCTCCCACCTCTGGAGTGCACAGCAATAAAATGGCCTTCTATATGGCCGTCCAGAAAGGCATGAGCCCTGACCTCATCCCTAACGAACACCTCTGGGATGAACTAGAACGGAGATTGCGAGCAAGGCCCTCTCGTCTAATATCAGTGTCTGACCTCACAAATGCTCTTCTGGAAGAATGGGCAAAAATTCCAAAAGACGCACTCCAAAATCTTGTAGAAAGCCTTCCCAGAAGAGTGGAAGCTGTTATAGCTGCAAAGGGGGGACCAACTCAGTATTAATACCTATGGATTTAGAATGGGATGTCATAAAAGCTCCTGTAGGTGTAATGTGTAGGTGTCCCAATACTTTTCTCCATAAAGGGAAGTGAGTACTGATGCAATCAACATACTTCAGTATTTTCATATTTCTTTGCAGTTTAATCTGACATTTATCTTGTTGCACCTTAAAACTGTCTGAACATTCAAAGTTTTAAATGAAAATATTCATTAAAAACTGTGTGTCCCTTGAAGGAGCATAAATAATGTAGTTCCAGTGACACAAAATCTTCCTTACCTTGGGGCTTAAAAACAATGTCTAAAAGCAGACTCCTGAGTGAGCAACGAATTGGTTAATCAATAAGTGCTGTTATGATATCTACAGCACATACTGATTTGCATTTGTCCCCTACCCATTTCATTTTATTAGTTTGTGATTTCTTCCCTTTGCTAGTACATGTGGGGGAAATCAAAGGGAAATAAACAGTTAAGAAAGTAAGTATATAGAGGTATAACCATCTGTTATTGCTGGAGCCATGCTAAGTATTGTTTGTGGCCAATACAAACATGGTTAGGTGCATTGCGTGTTTAAAATTCCTTAGAACATATGCAGTCACACAAGTCGATTGTTAATGGAAGCACTGTCACAATGGAAGCCACCCCCCCAAGGGGACAATACCAGCGTCTTTGACCTAACCCATGTGGGTATGAAGAGTGCAGGAAGTCTGGAGATATATCAGTTCAATATAAGTTAAGGGTAGAATTACAGTCCAACTGCATGTCAGAAGTGGCGCTTGACAAATCCCTGCCATGATGTCTGGAATAGCAGGTGGTGTGGGCTTTCAGTGCAACCACCCGCCTATCTCCCTTCAGAAAATGTCCTTCTAATGTACTTCAGCTGCAGAAATATTTAGCATTTATAGAGTGAACTTGCAGAAGTTGTATTTTGCAGCCAGTGTTCTGCAAAGCCGCTTCTCCCTTGTATGTGTACCCGTTTTTCATGAATCATTTAGCGTAGCGCATTCACATGCATTATACCTGAAGTTAGCTACACTAAAGACATTTAACCAACTGTGTATCACAAATGTAATTTTTTTTTAAATTTGATGCTGTGCAAATCATCAACTAATACATCAACTATCAATCAACAACTAAAGGATTTGTGACCGTGCAAAGAGCCTTCTGAAAAAGATTGATTGTTGTTTGTCAATAGGATTTTCAGGTATTGATAAGCTCAGAGATCCCTGAAAACCCTGAGTTTTGGCAAAGATCAGTCCTAAATCTGCGGTTGGCAGTCACATCCTATGATTTGTTACCAGTAGTGTTTAATTATGGTGCGCAATAATGCAATGCAATATACAGTGCCATAAAACTGTTTAACTGATAAAACAAAAAGAGGGCATACATAGGCTTGTTCGAATACTCTTCAATTATATTTTTTGCATAACAGGCCTTTTTTTCACTGAATTACATTAATTTTGTTGCTATATTTCTAGTTAAATGTGATCTGGAATTTGGCTACTTATCTCTTTATGGAGGACCTTTACATACATACGTTTAGCCAGCAAGCTAAAGCAGCAATAATCATTAATATATTAATACATTAACACATTTGTTTTGCGAATGTCAATTGGATGGAGGGAGGTATCTGCGCTTGCTGCTTGTCCCTCACCCAAGTCCAAGTCCAAAAAAAGGTGAGGTCGTTCCTAGTCCTGGTGGTTAATTCCAATCTTAGCTGACTTAACCTGTCCTTTGCTGACCTGGACCCCCCCAAAAGGGGAGTCCAGACCCCGTCCAATGGACGGAGCAGTGCCAGATAACATTAGTGGCAATCAAAGTGTCTTAATGATTTTTTCTTCCTTTATCTTGAATATTGGCATGTCCAAGCATGAGGTGGGGTGTCCCTCACACAGGAGGTGGATGGGGCGAAGACACCCGTTCTCTATATTAGCCGAACCCCCAGGGAAGGATGGTACAGCAGAATAGAGAGAGAATGTCTTTCAAATTGGCTCCAGCCTCGTTCTGAGATGAGAAGAGTGTGGGACGCCTCTGACTGTTGGACATGCAAGTGGGGACACACCCAACAGCACCTGTGGGAAACTGACAGCAATCAGAGGAGACTTAAAAATCTGTTGTTCAGTTGATGGTGCTTGGGAGGTCAAGTAAGCAGAGGACGAATGGAGGAGAAAGAAAGTGAGAGAGAATTGGAGAACATGCTGGCGGCTAGAAAAAATGGAAGCCGACCACGGAAGAAAGAACGCTCAGTGTGTACGAGCTGGGCAATGTTTATTTTAATTTGCACTTGGATCGGTTTTGTTTCCACGTTATTTTAGTTTGTTATTTTTTTGGGGAATCCGTGTGGGAGAACCAAGAAGTATTCTTTGTTTTCTTTTGTGAATTTTTGTTTTAAATAAATAGGGAGCATTCTCTCTCCTCGCCTTCTCAGACCTGAGCACACGCAGCAAATATCAAGTGCCATACTCATCAAGTGTGGAAAGATACATATTAAAATAGTGCAGCTGAGTCATACAGGGCTATATAGTCTGCTGTAGATAGATCAGATTTTTATTTTATTTTTATTTTTATTTTATTTTTCTGAAATCACAAGGTGATTATGTTCTCTTACGACCTCTTCCTGACAAGATTGCAAAGGTTCCTGTGGCCTTGAACTGCTTAATGATGGATGCTATAGTGGAAACTGGTAGATTCAGCTTCTTGCCATCACCTAACTTATAAAGATCAATGACTCTGTCTGAATTTCTCTGTAAGTTCCCTAGCTTTCCATTTTTTCCAGAATTTCTAGACAACAGAAATTTGCTGTGTTTTGCTTTTAGATACTTAGGGTTGTAAATAATTTGGGTGTATTTTTGTGTACCAAACCATTCTGTGGAAACAACAGTTTCTATGAAAACAACTTTTTGTTGTTTGTTTTACAAGGAAGTATATTTTAATTTAACCTAAGCACAAAGAATAATTTTCAAAAAACAATAATTTTCTTGTTGAATCATGTTTTTTGTTACATTTAACAATGGTAGGACCACTAGCTGAAACTGTGGATCATGGTTGTTCTACAGAGGGACTACTTTATAAACTCTTAACAGCGATACATTTCACCTAGCCCCCAACACTTTTCAGTGTTAGGTTATTTTTATTTATTTTATGGCTGCCATCTATTGGTTCCTCTGATATATGCCATTCTCCTTCGACCCTCCTTCGTGGGATGACAGCTGAATGCTGTAAACCTTGTGTCCACTGGGCTGTTAAAGGGATTATTTACTGTGCATTCTGATCTGGGCCTTTTGTGTATTGTCTAAACAGGGATTCAAAGTCATACCTTCTGCAGTTGTTTCCCTAAAATTCTAAGCCAAAAAAAGACGGGCCTCTCTCTAGATCGACATAGTTCAGTTATTGGAGCCCAGAGGCACTAATGAAAGTTAAAAGAATTATGGCCTAATTGTTCATCTAGGGTACTTCCCACATAAACAAAGGGATAAGCAGACTAACATGTCCTTGAACCCATCAAGAACAACCACTAGAACCCACTGACATGAGGAATGTGTTAAACACATTAAGTGGAGACACAGAACACAGGACACATGGAACGAGCCAACAATAGCAGAAGATGCAACAATAGTGCAACAATAGTGCCAACAATAGCCAAAGTTGCCACTGCAATGAATTGGATTAGTCTGACCTTTTTAAAGATAGCCAGATGTTTGAATGGATAACATGATGTACTAACTACGTTTTCTTTCATGTAGACATAGATTGTTTCTATTAACTCCAAAGGGGGATAGGTGAAAGAAACAATGCTATACGTGCAAAAAATATCTCTCCTAAATTAAACAACTCTATAGAGTCACTAAAAGGCACAAACCACGTTTGAATATCAATTGTCCAGTCATATTGTTTGTAAGTGGTAACATGATAAATTGTGTAACTGCTCATTCTTGACTTTTGATTGATTTTCCATTACTGAATCAATAAACCATTAGCCTTATTAACAATTATAGAAACATCGGTAAATATGGGATAAAAAGAAATCCCAAACAAAACATACGTTTCACTGCAGACAAGGAACAGATATGCTTTGGTCTACAAGCTTCGCCAGAAACTTGGCTTACGTCTACTGAAATAAATTATTTAATCTCTTCTAAATCCCTCTTTCTTGGGTAGTGCAGCTGGATCAAGCATCGGGTAGAAGCAATGCCCTTCTTTGTCAGTCTGTTGATCTTGCCATATTGATTTTCCTCACTGAATCCTGGCGCAATCACTACGGTGCAGGAAACATTAAGGGAGCATCTGTCCCGGTTACTACTCAGACCCACGTAAGAATGAATATCTAAGTGGTAAATACTAACAACCAAAAAAGAAAGCATTCTGAACGGTGTGTAAGTAAAGCTACATTTGTCTGTGGGGGCTGAAAATAACTATTGGAGATATATAATGTCAGGAGTATTGTTACTCATTTGATCAATGAAGGTTGCAGCAATACACACTGGATTCAAATACTTGAATGGAATGCTATCTACTTCCTGGGATTTAAGCATGAATTTTGTTTGATAAAATACTACATGCCATGAGTATGAGGTAGTTTCTTTCTTTCTTTTTTTTGTGTATCATGGAATAAAGGAAAATAGATAGTGCCCTGAGACTCTCCAAAAAATTTCATGACCATTAAAGCACGTCACTGAAAAAGCTTGCTCTTGTTTTATTTTGCCCTCAAAAACATTTCCTAATTTATTGATCCAACCCTGATCCAAGTGATGTTTTGTATTCTTTCCTCCATTCATTGTTTTAGGAGCAAATATCACAAAACTCATTTTCAGCATGGCCTTAATAAGGAATTCAAGGTCTTTAAAGAGAACAGATGTTTCTGTCCTAATGAGGATTTGTTGCATTTGCGCACATATAACCTGGAACACAGTATTCGCAAATGTGTTGAGTCCCCCCTTTGAGCACATTAGGTTGAATGCCTCCTTTTGAACACTTGTTCAGTGTGTAGAATAATTTCAGCATTGATGTCACATTTGGTCAATTTAATACAGGTGAACTCAGTCATTACGTGAGTTTTGGCAAGACATTTAATATTATAAGCACATTTAATATTGAAGGTTATGGACTGACTGTTATGGAAGTATAAGTTCATAATGGTATTGATAATTAAATACACATTTTGAAAATATAGTTTAGCACTTAGGGATGATTTCTTTAAAACAACAGTCCAAATTTCATCTTGATATTTTGATATCTCAGAAATTCTCGAAAATCCTAGAACTGATTCTGACTAACAAAGCTACCTAGCTAACGTTAACGTTACCAAATGCATCCCAAATGTGATTATGTTCTCTTTAATTCTGATACATGGTTCTGTTAAAGAGAAATTATACAAAAAATATAAAACATTACATTGTAGCAGGCTATTTTGGTACTATCCTTCTCATTGAACTCCTATAAACATAGATTGCCCCACCCATCAATAGTAATTGTTATTAGAATAACTATTATTTTTAGTGGTCAGTCTGTAAGTCCTGTTTTATTTTAGGTGTTACGATCCTCGGTTGGACACATCTCTGTTGCCCATTGGCAGGGGGTGAGGGTCAAACACACTGCGTTGAGAGTGAATGTGAGAGTGTGGAGTAACACAACAGCTAATCCACAAAATGAGAGTAAAGTAAATAATTTATTATATACAATTCTATTCTATACAGGAGCTCAAGGGAACTACGAATAGAGCCAAAGAAAAACAAGTAATAAAAGTGTTCTTTCTAAACTAATTGATAAAACACACATGGGGTGGCACCCATTCCGAACCTAATGTTCCTAACACTGGTACAACTACATGACAGGGTATATATTAATAGGCAGCTTACCTGTCCCCTTGGCGTGTGACAATAAACAAACAAAAACACTATATAGTGTATAGGCAATAACACAACCAAAACCTAAACCAAAACATTACAATATCTAGGTCACCAAGACACCACAATCACCAAACTTTTTGACCGAATACAATAGGGGTATTTATACACTGACTAGCGTCTGATTAGATTAGGGAACAGGTGCGCTAATGATGAATGAGGCGAAACTGACAAGCCACAGCCGGACCCCAGAATGAAAACAGAAGGGAAGACAACACATAGCACACCACCAATATGGACACACACCTACGTAACATTAGGCTTGCTGGCACTTTGCCAATAAGGCTTTTTTTTTTTTTTTTTGGCTGCATGTCTCCAGCCAGCCAGCCAGCTTCTTTCAGGTATTCAGCTAGACTTCCACAGCCAGTCAGAGAGTCTCCTCCAGCCTGAGCTATTAAAACTTAGATCCAATAATGCAAAATGTACCTGTTAGGGACACCATTCATTGATGACCCTCTCCCTTAACCCTCTTTTAATAAAGATTCTGTCTTCGCCTGTATTCTTATAGTGATTTCAGTATTTTGAGTATTTTTTTAGCCATATTACTTAAGAAAACAAATAAAATAAATGACTTGAATAGCTTTTGTTTAGTCAAGAGCCTGTCTGTATGCAGGAAGAGATATTGAAATATATATGTCCACTCCTACTCCATATGTGTCAGCATTGGCCACGCCCAATTGAAGTAACTCCATTGTTTATACCTTGCAATAACCAGAATGGCCACAATTAATTCCTTACTTGATCTGTATATGGTTACATAAATCCCCTGCATCTATACACCACATGTTCTGTTCATGCAAATGTTTGAACTGTTTTTGGTCCACCACGTTTGATGTCATCACCACGTTTTGAGAAACATCTCTCTGAAAAAAACTTGATTAAATTATTGTAAAAAAACAAAAATAAAGAAATTAAATTATAGATGTATAGATATAGATAGATATAGATTGGCTAGTCAATCAGGTTTAATATCTGGCCCCAATTTATTTTATAGAATAGTTAGCTTTATTAAACTAGTGAGTAGTCGGTAGCCAGTAACAATCTGCATTAATTTATTTATCCAGTGAAAACTAAAAGGAGCTACTTCTTTAGACATAAAATCCACACATTTTTATTATAAGATGCTCAGATCCCAGCAATCTTTAAACTAATATAAAATGACAACCAATGCCAAAACCCATATTTCCAGACCCAAACAATGTGGTTTTATGACCTGCTAATGGCTCTCTGTGGCTTGGTGCATACAGATGTTGAGTTGTCTGCATAACAGTGCATAACAGTGGAAATTAATCCTATGCTTGTGAATGACATCACTAAGTTGTAACATATATAGGTTGAAGAGTAGGGGACCAAGACCGAACCCTGTAGAACACCACACCTAACATCAACTAAATCTGAAAGGTCATAATTTTTCTGCACAAGCTAGAGTCTGTCAGTTGTATATCACAATATTT
>JAOYSI010010497.1:9418-20604 GCA_025775065.1 Hiodon alosoides
ACCACCTGAGATCAGTATACAACTGCTTTATAACAAGATACGACCACCTGAGATCAGTATACAACTGCTTTATAACAAGATACGACCACCTGAGATCAGTATACAACTGCTTTATAACAAGATACGACCACCTGAGATCAGTATACAACTGCTTTATAACAAGATACGACCATCTGAGAACAGTATACAACTGCTTTATAACAAGATACGACCATCTGAGAACAGTATATAACTGCTTTATAACAAGATACGACCACCTGAGAACAGTATACAACTGCTTTATAACAAGATACGACCATCTGAGAACAGTATACAACTGCTTTATACCATTCAGCAATGTGTTAATGTGTTAATTTGCAGGCAGTGCTTTCAAACATAATGATACAGAATTTTCTTGACTCACCAGCAAAAGTTGGCACATCCACAGAACATATGGGTGGATGCTTTTATCTCACGCTTGCTATAATTTAAATCAGGCCTCTCGCGGATGAATAACACAGCGTTCTCCCCCTCTCTGGCTGCTCCGCCCTGCGTGGGACAGCAGGTTGCGTTGTCTGTGCCGTAGAGACTGCTAACGAGAATCAAATGGTCCCACTCTTATATTTTGAATAATTGAAACGTGTTTCCTCTAAATGGCACACGTGGAGAGAGATACGCTCACACAACATTGCAGACGACAACAGCCCACTCTGATGGCTGAATGCCACATGGGCATTAGAGCAGGTGATGGAGATTGACATGTTGCCTGTGCAGATATGTTTCGTCGACGCTACGCCATTTAATCCATTTTTATTTTGTTTTGTATCCATTGATGTGTAAAGGCGAATTATAAAAATGCCAAGCTGAGTTTTAATCTCCGCAGTCATTAGCAAAGACATATTAATGATACGATCCATAATGATGCATCATTTCAGAGTGCATTAAAACATTAAAATCAATCTTTTAACACAAAAAAAAATTCAACCACAACTTATTGTGTGTGTTCCATTGTGTGTATGTTCCACTGTGTGAGTGTTCCATTGTGTGTGTGTGAGTGTTCTATTGTGTGTGTGTGTGAGTGTCCCACTGTGTGAGTGTTCTATTGTGTGAGTGTTCCACTGTGTGAGTGTTCCATTGTGTGTGTGTGTGTTCCATTATGTGTGTGTGAGTGTTCCACTGTGTGAGTGTTCTATTGTGTGTGTGTGAGTGTTCCACTGTGTGAGTGTTCTATTGTGTGTGTGTGAGTGTTCCACTGTGTGTGTGTTCCACTGTGTGAGTGTTCCACTGTGTGAGTGTTCCATTGTGTGTTCCACTGTTTGAGTGTTCCACTGTGTGTGTGTGAGTGTTCCACTGTGTGAGTGTTCTATTGTGTGTGTGTGAGTGTTCCACTGTGTGATTGTTCTATTGTGTGTGTGTTCCATTGTGTGTATGTTCCACTGTGTGAGTGTTCCATTGTGTGAGTGTTCCATTGTATGTGTGTGAGTGTCCCACTGTGTGAGTGTTCTATTGTATGTGTGTTCCATTGTGTGTACGTTCCACTGTGTGAGTGTTCCATTGTGTGTGTGAGTGTTCCATTGTGTGTGTGTTCCACTGTGTGAGTGTTCCATTGTGTGTGTGTGTTCCACTGTGTGTGAGTGTTCCATTGTGTGTGTGTTCCACTCTGTGAGTGTTCCATTGTGTGTGTGTTCCACTGTCTGTGAGTGTTCCATTGTGTGTGTGTTCCACTGTGTGTGAGTGTTCCATTGTGTGTGTGAGTGTTCCATTGTGTTTGTGTTCCACTGTGTGTGTGTTCCGCTGTGTGTGAGTGTTCCATTGTGTGTGTGAGTGTTCCATTGTGTGTGTGTGTTCCACTCTGTGAGTGTTCCATTGTGTGTGTGTTCCACTGTGTGAGTGTTCCATCGTGTGTGTGTGTTCTACTATGTTTGAGTGTTCCACTATGTAAGTGTTCCACTGTGTGTGTGTTCCACTGAGTGTAAAAGTCACACTCTGAGGGGTAAAATAAATACAGTCATGAAAAAAGCAGGGAAACTTAGTCCTGACAGGAAAGCACTGAAAACGATGGCGGTAAACGCTAATCCGGCGTACCTCCAAACCTCTTGAGACAGCTGTTCCCAATTACCTCCTTAACCACCATCAGCCCAATCTAAGTGGATTTGCTTCCCCGATCGCGCTGCGTGTCAGCCCCTGAATTCAAAGCTTGGACCGGTAATGACCGCCTGTTGCTGGGCCGAGGAGGGCCAGTGTGGCCCAGCGGGTGTCAGCCTCACTCCTCCACATGTGGCTCTGCTAGTGCTTGTCTCAGGAGTTCACAACCACGCTTTGTTCATACCATCGGTTCACAAGGAGCTCGTTAAAAAAGACATCCAGGCAGAAGCCTCTGATCCCTCTGAATGCACTGCTGTGGGCGGGGCTGAACAAGCTGTCAGCTGCACAATCGGATCCCAGAGAAATAATGCTTTTTGTTGTGCCTCTAACTTCTGGACCAAGTGTGGTGGTGTGACTGCAGTGCACTTCTGTTATACTGAACACCATTGGAGTAACTGCACAAAGTAATGGACACGTTCTGGAGCAACCCTCTGTGCTTTATTTTAGTCTACGGTTACTGAAAGATACGTCCTTGTGTTTTGATACGGATCTTTTTGCCACTGAGTGTTGCAGCAGATCCTCTGAGATCCAGGATTGCAGTGTAACTCGTGTTCCTGCAGGTGATGCTGAGATGCCGTCCATGTCCACACCAGAACAGATTGCGGTGCGATGGGGACACGCCTTTGCCTTTGACAGCCCCCCAGTCTCCTACACCAAGCGTCCGCTCTGTCACAGGAAGCCCTACTGGCCACGTTGGGGGTGTTCATCCACAGTGGAGACTAAATGAGGTAGCGACTCCCATGGCAGGATGAGTCATGGTTCCTCCAGTCCCCCCTGTGGGGACAGTGAGGCGTCCCTATGGTTCAGCGCGCACCCCGCCCCCGTCAAGTCATCTGCCGGGAGCAGCTCCCCAACCTCGTTTGGGTTCTCTGCCAGGACACACCTCAAGACTGCCCACCTCAACCCACAGAGCAGCTAGAGATGGGGGCTGGTAGGCAAAGCAAAGCTTATCAATTGACCGGCGGCTTCAAGCTCACAGTCGCATGTAAACCTCATACCGGACGTGCAGGAGGGATCTCTCCTGTTGACTTCTAGGTCCACTGGTAGTTATGGGGAATCCCAGCGTAATGATTGGTCTGTGTACTCTGTAAGGCAGTCGATGCCTCACCAGCTGTGTGCACTGTCGATGTGAATGCATCCTGTGTGAACTGACCGATGTGCGACTGATGTGTGACCGCTGCAAGACCGATGTGTGACCGCTGCGTGACCGCTGCATGACCGATGAGGCCCTCCACAACCATGTGCGACACAACCTGGTAACGAAGACACGATTAGCTCTGCCAGTTGAGGGCCATCCTGAACAAGAGCCACTTTTCTTGTGGAAACGTAAGGGTTCTCTAATGACTGGTTACGTGGTGTCTCTAAGGTAGAAGAATGGTGCCAGATGTTCTCCAAGCGAGAGGAGACATGAAGCAGGCCTCATCCCGCCTACTCCATGATCCATCTGAGGAGCAGAGGTATGTGAGAACCTACTATCCCAGCTGAGTTAATTTACAGCCATTTTTTATTTCCTACTGTGAGAATGTATCTCTCTGGTTGCAGACAAGACATTTGGCCGTTGTTTTAAATTAAATAAATCAATATTTAAATAGATTAGAATTATTAAAAATATGATTAAAACAAAATAATAATAAATATAACAATATTTGGTCAGATTGTTGCAAAAATGCATTACCTTGTGCTGAAGCTTTTTAATATGCACTTCCTTGTTTTAGGTCTATAGGTTGGATAATATAGCTCAATAGAAATCTGAATACAGCAGAATTCTGTTTTACCCACACATAGAGTTACATCCTTTGAGGCACCTCCACTACGCATTTTAACTACACTTAGTTTACATTCTTATTAATTTGAGTTTTGATGGATATTTTTCAATAAGGTGCACAGGCAACTACAAGGCAAATCTGAATGCGTGCTCTTTGTCCCACTGTGCTGTGAATGGCGGGGAGGAATGGAAATCGCAAGGGAAGCTCTGCAAAGAAAGTTCCGGACCTGACTCATTTGTTCGTCGTTGGCATAATGAAATACGCTGTTATTTAACCGGTATTGGTCTTTAGGTGCAAGCAAATGAAAACGCAATTCAGCCAAAGTAACGTCTCCAGATCATCAACCCTCACCTTAGAGTCTGGCACTAATGGATTCCAATTCTCGCATTTTGCCTCATTGAATTTCTCCGCTAAACTGACTGTACATTACAGATGTAAATTACACTGCTGTCCCCTTCCATTCCCCCGCCAGACAGACCGTTAGTCGACCGTGCTGAAGAGGGTATGAGATGTGAGGGGGGAACAGATGGGAGATATATGATGAGTCAACAAACAGAGAAAAAACTAAACAAAAAAAAACAAGTAAAGCAAAACAAAAGTGCAGAAAAGTGCTCTGTGATGCAGGGCCTTGATGGTGATTTCACAAGTTCACTGACAAGGGATAACAATAAGGGATAACGATGAGGACAAATGGTGGTGGGATGACGGTGAAGGATATGATGAATGGAACGGCTGGGCTCCACCAGTGTGGGTTTTCACTCACTGTCAGTCAACCTTCACAAGATTGGCGGTTTAGGAGGGCAAGAGAGAACCTGAAACTGACTCGGTGGGAGGTTCGGTAATTCCGTAATATTCCCCGACAACAGAACCTTGGGAGTGTTCCACACTAGTCAACAGCTTGATTTACTGTAGGCTACTTTTAACGAAAACGTGTGAGTGACAGGTCAGTGCTAAAAACGTGCTGTCTGGACTGCAGATGAAGGGAAAATAAAGGCTGCTGAATTTTTCTTTCTCGTGGCTGCTTGACTAGATGATTGTATTATTGACACCGAAATATCTTTTCCACCATCTTAAAACCTTGACAATAGGGTGAAGCTGTTATTCTAAATTCGAAATGAGAAAATACAATAGTGTTGAAAGCATGAAATTTCCCGTACGCAGAAGCGTGTGGTTATTGTGATACAATGCCCGGGCCTCGCTTTTCGTATCGTCGCAAGAGCACTTTTATTGTACCGGAAAAATTAATAATTTACTGCAGTCACGTACTGGCAGACGGATAATCGGGGGGAAAAAAGAAAAAGAATTGCAGTTCGAGCGCTTGAAAACCGTAACGGCAAATGTGAGGGCTAATGTCACACAACAGGAATAAATTCACAACAGCCGAAACGAAAACACCTCCTTCGATGCCTCATTATGCCCCAGAAATGTCATGATCTGATTTTAAGAGCCTGGCTGCTTTAATCGGCGAGTTCAGACTCCACTCCAGACACTGTCATTCACTAATTCGCTGTCCCGTCACCCTGATGAATAGCTGAGGGAGAATAACGAATATGTGTGCTCTTGGATAAATTATAATACTTAGAGAGACATTTCAGAGGCACTCAGGACTTGAATCAGAAATGTCTAAAGCCAAAAATCTCCGTTTTTTACACAAAAAGAAACGACCACAGTCAATCCCACCAATGTGTAGCTGAGGGCACAAATAACCGACTGTGTGATGAGACCGACGCTGCCCTCGGACCGGTTGGATTCTGTCACACTGGTTGCTTCTGTGACTCCCTGTGAGCCAACAGTGGCAGTCTGTTGCAGAATGGTGCTCCTAATTAGCAACAGCGGTCGTTAATAAAGACGAGGCTCGGTGGCTAATATTCCCGATTACCAGACAGCTAGCAGACACAACTCATTACAGCCCTGATCTGCTTACGGTTTTAATTATTATCGTTTTTAGCTCCAAGGCATAGTTTCGAAAGCATGTTTTTAGAATATGTCTCTGTCACTTAAATATGTTTGCTGGAAAGATGGATGGGAGAGGCAGGCTTTTACAGGGTAGCAGATGATTTACTTTGCTGAGATAAACAGAACTGGGCTTTTCCCCGCTGTACTCTTAAGCGAAATAGGGAAAGCTGTATCGTGGCCATGTAAAACACAGGGCAGTTATTCTGACCGTACTATATTTAAATAATCTGGCACAACGGTGGATGACGTCACTTTTGCGCAACGTGTTGAAATTCTCGTCACACATGGTCATGCCCGCAGACAGTTTGGATTTTGTTGAGATGTTTTCCAGTTTAGTTGTGGCTGATTGTCACACCGTGTGATTTGTGTCGGGGAAGATAGGGATCGCCACAAGGCCCAGTTACACTTCTGACATGTTGAGAGAAACGACTCCCTGGACACAGCAGTCATGTAAATACAACACTTCAGTTTTGAGCCCTGAAATCATGGGAAAACTGGGGATCCCTGTTGATCCTGGGGATCCCTGTTGAAACTGACCTCCTCTGAGCTGACCAATGAGGGCTACACCCTTCATTCCTCCACCCGTGCCCTGGCAAGGGATCAAAGCTCTTGTTTTATTAAACCCACATTTGCCCTCTCTGAGTCCAGCTATAATCCTGACAAGTAAGTGGAACTATGGGAGGCAGGTCTCCTCGTTCCACATGGGCTAAAAAAACTCCCCTCAAAGATGTAGGAGATGCCAGAAAAGGGGCAACCAAACTTTAACGGACAAGAGCCGATTCAACGCGCCCGATCCCGGCTCTGTGCGAGCGCAGCTGTCTGAAGCCGGGGCCTCCGAGGGCGCAGTCTCTGGCAACTGTGCTTGACAACACAGAGATCACCCTGGAGGCTGGGTGCCAGTCAGCACTAATGCAGTGCGACACCCTCGTACCTACAGGCAGTGACATGCAAGACACAAACGGGAATAAAAAAAGAAATTGTGCAAAAAGTCACAAAGGGGGTGTTTTTTTTATTTTGGAATAAATTCAGCCTCGGAGCTTCAGCTTTCGTTAATGATCTTTTGGCATGGTGTACAAGAAGGACATTTCCATACAAAGATAATTTCACTGGTTTTATGTGAAATATATATTTTGTGTTGAAGTAAACTGAATGAAATGAGTTTGATACTTTTGAAGGCCTTGTCAGACCTTAGTCCAGACCTAAACCCCTCTGAAATGTTGTGGCAGTACCTGAAACGAGAAGTTTGTCCTCGAAAACCCACAAATGTCCCTGAGTGAGGGTGCGACTACTTTTCACATGGGGGCCTATTGGGTGTTACATAACTTTATTTAATAAATAAATCAAAGAAGTTGACTAAGAGTCCCTTTTACCGAATGTTGGAATATTACATTTTGGAAATGTACAGATTAAGAAAATATGCAGAGAGGGTTCTAATACTTGTTCACATTACCTGTATATATTGTACCAAACCTGTCTATCATTTCGACGAATGCCTGTTACAGCTTTCTCAAGGCTTACAATCTCTGAGCCATCCACCGAAGAGTAGCCTGTCAAACGTGTGCCTGATCTCTGTTGGAGCCCTAGGGCCTGCGGCTGAACAGCGTCTCACACCCACGCACAGAGCCCCCACTCAGACCTGCAGGACAGCTGCGTCTCCATCACAACAAGGCGCAGGAATAACTACAGGTGATCAGGTGTTTCAGGGGCCCCTTGTCTGTCCATGCCGATCAAACACAGACATTCCTGCTACAGTCATGGAAACTAATGTAAGTCACCTCGCACTTTTCGGTACGAATGAATACAGGTTTTAAAATATGCCGCAGTTGATTGGTAAGCACAGCGGATGACCAACGCCACTATAGAGGGATGAAACAAACAAATAAACATGTTTTCGCAGACTACCCGGCCAAA
The DNA here is from genome assembly GCA_025775065.1 of Hiodon alosoides. Lineage (NCBI taxonomy): Eukaryota > Metazoa > Chordata > Actinopteri > Hiodontiformes > Hiodontidae > Hiodon > Hiodon alosoides. The sequence continues at coordinate 17,176 of JAOYSI010010497.1, forward strand.
CCAAACAGTGGGCCAGCAGGGGGCGTAGGTGGTGAGGCTCAGGAAAGGCAGATTTGCAGACGATACACTTCTGTTGTGAGAATAGCACCGAACCTAAATTGCTTCAGTTAATATCCGACAGTGTAAATATGGAAATTGTAATAAAGCAAATTGTGCTAAATTAATCAATAATTCAAAGCAAAGGGATCTATTCCATAAAATCCCTCTCTAAATAACTAATAAATGTGGAACAATGTGTACAGCGATTGAAGTCTGACCAGACTCAGTACTGTGCTGTGCTCAATAATATGCCCAGAGAATACCTAGTTATATAAATCAGATTGTTAGACAACTGCATTTCGTAATGTTATCTGGCCTGGGCCAAGGAGAATGCTTTGAATGCCACGACATGAAGGGGTACGTGATCCGACATGAGGGAACTGAAGGGAAAATGAGGCAAAGCATTAGAGGGGATGGGAAAAACGGGGACAGGTGTACGGTGTGCCCACCTGAGGCCACGCCCTGTGCCCCTCCATCTGCCTCTGCCTCTAGAGAGAGGTAACGGAATGGACACTAAAGTGGCATGAGTGGTCGGTCAGACACAGCACTCACGGCAGATCGGAAACTCCAGCACAGGGTGGTGGGGTGGGGGGTAGCTGTGCTGGTCACAGAGAGAAGCAATCGCATTCTCCGGGGGTTGGGGCTCAGTTAGTAGAGGTTGGTTTCCTGTTCGACTGGAGAGCAGATCCACAAGGGACAGGGATTCTCCGGGAGCAGCCCCCGAGGCTACTGGCCTGCCGCTGCCGGCCCACTGCACAACGCCTTCTCCCTAGGTGGACCTTCACCACAATTCATTCGCGGAGGAGTGATGGCTCGCGGGACCATTAGGACCTGCTTCGCGCTTAATCGGCCCCTCACCGTGGTCGGCGGCTTCCCCGATCATCAGGGCACGCCGCGCCTCAGATCCGCTGCCGCAGCAGAAGAAAAGCAATCAGCCGTTTTCAGGGTGATTTCCTCGGCTGGCCGACTGGGGCTGAGTTAGCATCAGCTTATTGGTCAAACGCTGCGGTTTCCTCTCTAGGAGAGGGATAACTTTGAGTGAAATTGCAAGCCGGGAGGGCAAACGGCTTCTCCTCTCCCATTGTTGCAGCTGACCCATTATACTCAGACAGGCACTGACGTCACTCTCTACCCAAGATGCAATGCTGGAACATAGATTTGGGCATGTAGCCATCGTTTGCGTCTTTAGAATAAAAATTAAAAAGTATCTAAATCGCTCAGCTCTGTATTTGTAGCACAATTAATACATATCAATGACGTTATTGGAGAATCAGATGAGGAATGAAAATGACTCCATAATTAATGTTTATGGGCAAATCCAAGCCAGACTTAAACCCAAATGAATTGGTTCCTTAACTTTCCTTAACAGCAATGTCAGCCTCCAAAGGGGGGGAGGGGGTATTTTCTTCAGTGAAAAATGGCGATGGGTTGCGGGGGTCCCTTGATGCAGGAGCGCCGCCGGGAAGTTGTCCCACTTTCAGACGGCGTGCTTTACCAACAGGAAACAGAGAGCAACGCTTTCAGCAGGCTGGCATTACCAACAGGAAACAGAGAGCGACACTATCAGCCAAGCCACAAACATCACAGCTACGGACCGAAAATAACGGACCGGAGATAATTTCACAGATACGGACCGAAGATCAAGGACCGAAGATAACACCACAGATACGGACTGAAATAACGGGCCGAAATTAACATCACAGATACAGACCGAAGATATATATAATTAAATATGTAAATAATTACATTTCATATGATTTGTGTCTCAAATGTGGTTATTTTTGAATGGCCATTTGTGGTCCTTTTCTGTCATAGGTCATTTTGCTCCCACTTGCTTGGATGGAGCAGTCATGAATTGCGTTTGTGTGAAACGTTAAAACTGAGAGACCGTGGGACCGTTTCGCATACAGTCCCAATGCACATAAACAGCCCCAATGAAAATCTCCCAGAATTATTAGTTAAAAAAAACACGAGACACTAAAATATGACTTATTTTACACAAAAATGAAACCACTGAAAATGTGCAGAACGTGGGTTAGGGAATTTAATTAAAAACGTATTGAGTTTAAAAGCATTCATTAAAATGATCGGAGACTTCATGCTGAAAAGTACCCTGGCTGTTGTATTTCAGCCTTTTGTTTGTTAAGTAAAGTTACTCCCACTAATACTGAGCTGCGCGACTGAGAGATCAGCACGACTCTTGTTTTTCCCTTTTAAACAGCCAGTTAAGTGCCAAGTCTCACAGGCATAAAGGGGTTGTTACAAGTGCCAAGTCTCACAAGCATAAAGGGGTTGTTACAAGTGCCAAATCTCACAGGCATAAATGGTTTGTTACAAGTGCCAAGTCTCACAAGCATAAAGGGGTTGTTACAAGTGCAGAGTCTCAGGGGTATAAAGGGGTTATTACCAAGTCTCACAAGCATAAAGGAGTTGTTACAAGTGCCAAGTCTCACAAGCATAAAGGGGTTGTTACAAGTGCCAAATCTCACAAGCATAAATGGGTTGTTACAAGTGCAGAGTCTCACAAGCATAAAGGGGTTGTTACAAGTGCCAAATCTCACAGGCATAAATGGGTTGTTACAAGTGCAGAGTCTCACAAGCATAATGGAGTTGTTACAAGTGCAGAGTCTCACTAGCATCACTGTGGTAACCACTTTCCCCTCCAGGTGCGTTCTTAGCAAATAACAAAATGATAAAACAACGTGGGATAATGAACCAGGGTGCAACTGAATTACAGCACTGAATAACAGCACAGAATGCAACTGAATAACAGCACTGAATTACAGCCCTGAATTCTACACTGGACAGTTCTCACTGTAAATTACAACACTGATTCCACACTGGACAGTTCCCTGTAAATTACAGCACTGACTCCACACTGGACAGTTCTTACCAACAACATTGATCACATGTGGCCTTGTGTTCGACCAGGAAAATTTTACCATTTGACTAAATTGGAAGAGAAATTGAAACTATAATAAGGTCACAGTCAACATTATCTTTACTTTCAACAGCCCAGCTTTAAATGTAGGGTCGCTTTAAAAATAAAGCTGTCATATTTTTAGAATATGGTTAATTAGAACTTGTTTCTAATAATGATCTCAGTCTCCAGATGGTGTTCTACTGTCCTGATTTATGGTAAACCTCTGTTACATTGCCGTTATCAGACCTATGTTATCAAACCTCTGTTATCAAAACTTTGTTATCAAACCTATGTTATCAAATCTATGTTATCAAACCTATGTTATCAAACCTCCATTATCAGACCTATGTTATCAAACCTCCGATATCAGAGCTATGTTATCAAACCTCCGTTATCAGACCTATGTTATCAAACCTCCATTATCAGACCTCCGTTATCAGACCTATGTTATCAAACCTCAGTTATCA
>JAOYSI010010497.1:20704-32785 GCA_025775065.1 Hiodon alosoides
CAAACCTCCGTTATAAGACCAGTGTTATCAAACCTCTGTTATCAGACCTACGTTATCAAACCTCAGTTATCAGACCTCTGTTATCAAATCTCTGTTATCAAACCTCCATTAACCAATTTCTATGGGAATGAGTTGAATGAGTTGAGCCAAATACATATATTTGAAGGATAAAATAAAATATTTTCCGGGAGCCAGAATCACATGAACACCGTTTGTGCCATGTCTGGACAGGACGGCTTTTTTTACAGAAGTTCAGCAAATTATCCAATTCATTCTTAAAATTCAGTCTTCACAGCTCATTGGTTAAATCAGTTAATTTTGCCAGTGCAACAGTTCCAGTGGTAAGTATTGTATTGCTATGTAAGTATTCTATGTAGTAAAATACTTTAGTGAGTGAGTCTACTGTGAGTTTATAAAGAAATGCAAAGAATGCAGATGCAAAGAAGAGCTGGGTCCATAGTAATCATTGGTCCAAATACATGTAGCCACAGCTGCAAACAGAATCTGTTTGATTTAAGTACTTTGGTTTAAAGGGATTTTTACTCATTTCTGACACAATAATTTGTCCTAATTTGTCCAACCTTAGGAACACACTCTCCCATGCGCATTTCAAGCAGACATATATTTGTAGTCATTTGATAACAGCGTATGCATTCTAAATATTTCACTTCACTTGTCAGGCAGTAATTAGACTTTGGGTTATGACCTCGAGTTTACGTCGGTAACCAACTCACTAAAGAGTAGGAAAACAGGTGCACATTTCTGCATCAATATCACCAGACAACCTTTTGTCATTGCTTGGCTTCAGTCTGTGGTCTGCACAGGAGAACAAATGCATTTTTATATTTACACAGGAGAGAAAGAGGCAGAAACCCTTTTGAGTGTCCCTATATCAATGTCTCCATAAGAGAAAGGGACCTTTGGTCTTTCCTCTGTGTTCCAGGGCTCCTAACAGAAGAAACCCACCTGGCGAATGACCCATTTGTGGTTCAGAATGCTCTGTGACGGACTGTAGTTCAGACTGCTCTTTGACTGCCTGACTGCTCTGTGACGGACTGTAGTTCAGACTGCTCTGTGACTGACTGTAGTTCAGACTGCTCTGTGACTGACTGTAGTTCAGACATCTCTGTGACTGACTGTAGTTCAGAATGCTCTGTGACGGACTGTAGTTCAGACTGCTCTGTGACTGACTGTTGTTCAGACTGCTCTGTGACTGACTGTAGTTCAGAATGCTCTGTGACTGACTGTAGTTCAGAATGCTCTGTGACGGACTGTAGTTCAGACTGCTCTGTGACTGACTGTAGTTCAGACTGCTCTGTGACTGACTGTTGTTCAGACTGCTCTGTGACTGACTGTAGTTCAGACTGTTCTGTGACTGACTGTTGTTCAGACTGCTCTGTGACTGCCTGACTGCTCTGTGACTGACTGTAGTTCAGAATGCTCTGTGACGGACTGTAGTTCAGACGGCCCTGTGGATGACTGTGGTTCAGACTTCTCTGTGACTACTTGACTGCTCTGGGAAGGGCTGTTGTTAACACTGCTTTTGGACTGCCTGTAGTTCAGACTACTCTGTGACTGCCTGAAAATGTGCTGACCGCCATTTCTATTTCCTAGAGGACTCATGAAACCCTTCTCTGTAAGATCGTGTAACTGCTACATAAATTGAGCTACACCCCAGAGACAGCCTCTGACCTGTCTGCCAGCACTATGATTCATTGCCTGGGCCATCATTAAAAGGAGAATCACACCTAATTCAGAAACCCTTGTTTTCAACAAGCTCTCCACTAAATGTGTCCTTTAATTCTCCAGTAAGTGTGTCCTTTAATTCTCCACTAAGTGTGTCCTTTACAGCCAACAAGACAGCCCCAAGACTGAACCGACTCTTTTATTCAAATTCTTGTGAACACAATAAAGTCTATAGTATGCTTGCAATAATATTAATGATATTAATCATGATAATAATAATAATAATAATATTAATAATAATTTCTGTAATATGTCCCAGTTCAGTGTGATATCCCATTAACTCTGAACTTTGGGGTTGAAGGTACTGAAAACATTCACAGGCTGTGTTTTAAAATAGATTAAAGCTGGGACCAAATCAAAACTTTGACAACCCCTAATCCTGTTAGATAAAATTTTGTTTAATGGAGGTCACAGAACTGCTTATGGGCATTTTCACGATAGAGCTGCTAAAACACAGACGTCCAGCACCGAAAAACGTTAAGTTATCTGCCTTAACGAAGTCTAGTCAGCTTCTCAGGTTGCATGGTGTTCTGTTCTCAAAATAAACAAGAAGCGTGCACCAGTTTTTTTTGTTTGCGGTTACTTGCACCTGTTTTGTTCAAATAATGTTAAGTGACCCCCAAAAATGATCAAATTTAGTCCAATTTACACCATAGAGAAGGCACACTGGAGAGCACACACACACACACACACACACACACACACTCTCACACACTCACACTCTCTCTCTCTCTCTCTCACACACACACACACACACACACTCACAGCTTCTAGCAGCAAATGTTTAGGGGTATTTGGTTAAATCAGATTGTACAAACTGCGCATATAAACAAAATCACACACACAGACACACTCTCTCTCTCTCCTTTCTCTCACACACTCACACACACACAGAGAGACACACACACACACCCTCTCTCTCTCACACACACACACACACACTCTCTCTCTCTCTCTCTCTCTCTCTCTCTCTCTCTCTCTCTCTCTCTCTCTCTCTCTCTCTCTCTCTCTCTCACTCACACACACAGACGCCCAGACACACACACATACACTCACACACAAGCCTCAAACACAGACATTCTCTCTCTTGCCTCAGGCAAGAAAAAAAACTTGATGATGTCAGGGAAGCGTGGCAACAGTCAATCACGCTACAGTTTGTCAAAGGAAACTAATACATTTCATTATGCAGTGCTAGTTTACAGAGAGCTTTGGTTAGCTTTGGTAATTTGTACAGAAATTGGCAAGTAAACCCATTTCGAAGAAAAGACTGTACTCTGTAAGTCTCCTTCAGGATTGTCCAGTGTCTGTCCCTAATCCAATTTAGTAGGTACTTTTCTTTAATTAGAGGACAAAAAAGAATCATCGTAACAGAGAAATCATCCCACATTCTCTGTGATTTCACAAGCGATTTATTACGAGGATCTACACCATTTTCTAAGGATCAGTTTCATCACACTAATGAAATCCTAAAACGGTGACCTTTGGCCAGAAAGAGACCAGAGAGCAGGGGGAGTTCCAAGAGACACACCCTAAAATAAAACTGAAGGAATTTTTGGTTTATCTTAATAAAGAAAAACGACCAATGCGTAATAAATAAATAAATTCAGACAGCGGCTCGTTTAACGATAAATCAGCATTGTGCGTAAACGATTGTGCGTAAAATGACATTGTACTCTATATTTAGATTTATTAAAATGTAAATAATAATAATAATAATATGACTTTGGGATACCTTCTTTGTTTTAGTTAGACGTTACACTTTCCTCAACAGAAAAAAATAACACAAGGTTTGCACCCGATACTGCAACCAGCGACAATTTCACATGTTGGATTGCTGCCCGTTAGCGATCTCTGAGGATGCAACACAGTGAGGCGAACTTCTGTAATAGTTCCAGAGTTATTAATTTGCTGCCTGTAACAACGCGGCAAAATCATTCCGTCACCATCATTCATGTAAAACGCGAAATGTTTTCATCGGGAAGACTGGGGCTATCACACCGATTCAGCATTTCTGATAAATTGGCCATTAAAAAACTGTAATGTAACTGCTGAAACGTGTTCCTCCCAAATACTCGGTATGTGAGCTATCGGAAAGTCATAAGCAATGCCTGATGGTGTGTGACCGATTTTATCATTACCATTATGCAAGTAATTTGGCTACATGTTTCACAGCGTGTCCTTGTCTGCGTTAGCAGGCAGTCTGTTGCAATCTCCTCAGCGCGGGCACTGCGAACGTTTAGTCTGTCTGTGTGCATGTTTGACTAAGGTGCAGACTTGTGTGAGGTAGACACTGTGTTTGAAAATGGCCACTACACGGGAATAAAGCATTGCACTAAATTTAGGAAATATCTCGGGTTTTAATACCCGAGCTTTAATCGTATTTAAGAGCAAATTAACTGCAGTAAACTGCAGACTTCTTTGCTGGCTGCGTAAAGTGGAAAAAAAAAACCCCATTTTCGTTACTTGAAAAACGAGTTCATAAGTTTATCTCCTTATCCCGTAATCCAACATTCTCGACACATTTCTTTGAGTGTTGCATGGTGGTGAAACTGCAATAGTTGTATGTCGCCGATATGGTAAATATCCCCGGACAAGCTGTGCAGGGCGTCGTCATTAAGAACACGATACGGCGGGATGAAGCACTAAACGGAAGACAAACCTCAGTTGGATTTGATATAAGTAACTTGCGGAATTAAACGCTTGAACTAAGGCTAAGCATTGGTAACCTCGCGAAACATCTACAGGTTACTTGCTGAGTGTTAATTGTGTTATTTTATGTGAAAAACAGCAATGCATTCAAAATTTTGTCAACTAAGAAATGATATCATGGTAGTTTGCAATCAATTCAGTGTTTTTTGAGGGGAAATTGACATGAAACTTTAAATGAAGCGTACGGAGTTTTCGGTGATCCGTGAATTTCAGACGCACAGATACACAAATAAAGTTTCTGTACAACGCCAGTGTTCGGTATTTTTCCTCTACAAGAGTCTGACGAGAGCTTTTATTTTACAATGTAAGTCAAGTGGTTTTTATAAACATATTCAATGGCGGTGGTATTCAAACCTGGCCCCGGAGAACGCCCGTGTATGCCGATTTTTGAACCAAACAACCTCAAGACCGATGGAGCTGTTCATTTAATAATTTCATAATTTTGGCTGTTACCTGATGTTACATTTTTGGGGAAGAAAAATGTTTACCAGTGAATAGATAAAGTAAATGCAAAGTGGTTTGTTGCTCTTAAATTTGTGATCTAAGTCATACGAAATACCTTTATCACAACAACAACAACTACAAAAATTACAAAACAACAACAAAATTATAAGTTTTAGGCCAATCAAAAACTTGATTCAAACCTGATTAATTAAGGAATATGTTGATACAAAAACAAGCACACGCAAGAGCAGAGAACCAGGAAGGAGAATCTCAGTTCTATGGCGTAGACTGCGTACCAAAGAATGTTATTTAGCGAATCACTGGTCATTCAAATTGACACAAAAACGAGCAATTATTTATAATAAATAATAATTAGCATTAGGAATTGTTAGCATTGCCGGGGGGGTTTTAAACAGTGTGTAAAGTAAGTTTCTCGCAAATACTCGTTTTTTTAAAAATCATTCACTTGACGTTAAACAGTTTAAACTCCAGGGAGTGATTTTCTGACCAAACGTTTATATTTGACAAGGGACGTATCCTTTCACAAAATAGTTAGTCTAAGTTTAGAGATCGTCGGTGCAACATATCCTCTCTACGCTGTTCTGTGTAAAAATTTACTCGGTTAAAACGCTTCTTTTCCACGCAGCGGTCACCCACGTCCAGTCCACCCCGCAACGCGCCACGCAATGTTAGACGAATGTCATGCATTTTCCCTGTCTGACAAAGGCGGTTCTGACATAAGTCAGTCTGCGTTTTGCCTAGTTACCTCTTCTCTTTGACCTCCTTCTCCGACTCCGTTTGAACTTGCATTTAAGTTGGCTGCTGGGAGCACCAGAGACGCGGGCGCTGTTTCCGTGGACCGATGCCATTGAAGCGACTTCGGGACAGCGACTTCGGGACAGCGGTCGATTCTAAACGATCTGTTGGTCTAACGTTTCCTTTTTTATGAAGAGTTGTTTCTGTGTACTTCCGAACCTCGCTCCCCGATTACCAGGCGAAACCTGTGTTCTCAGCGCCGCGAGACACAGGCGGCAGTTTTTTTTTACACGAGGAACAACGCAACGTTTCGACTTCGCACGTTTGTCTTTGGCAGCAGCCACGTTCAACCCAATCGCGCTGGAAGCCTGTCTCTCTGCAGTGGCACGTTGTAATTAGACCAAATCATGACAGGTCCCAATGTGTGACATCACGGCTTGTACCACCAACCCCATCCAGCCGACAACCCCACCACCGGCATGCAACTCCTCCACCTTGCAAACTCAGGTCCTGTTTATTCTGAGAGGTGACAGCCCTGATAGAATAGAAATCTAAGCATACGGTCGAAAGCATTCGGTGCTGTACTTCAATCGAACTATACATGTTACAGCGCATTTAAAAAAATAAAATTAATCACAAAGCGCTTAACATATTTACCTCTAGGAATTTTCTATATGTGTGTGTCCTTCAGGAAACATATCACGCCCGTCGATTTATGTATTGCTTTTCATACCACATACAACTGCTCCTGGGTTATTAACCGTATAATTAAGAGTGGTTAGTAGTTTATTTATAAAATACATTATTTCAAAAATATCTTTTTTTCTGGGACCTGGAGAGGCCACCCTCATTAAATAGCTGCATACAATAATTCAATTAATGAGCTAAGAGGTATCTAGAGATGCGATGTCAATCCAAACACTTGAATTGGATGCCGAGGACTCAATATAAAGGCGCGACAGAATCTCCACTAACAAGTGGTCGAACTGGGCACGAGGTCCCGGTCGAGCGCATTCCTAATGTGTCCGCGAGTAGCATTCGGGCATTTCGCGACCTTCAAACGTGGATGACCAGGCAGAAAAGCGTTTTGGTTTGAAAAGCGTGGCATTTCGGGTGTTTTCACAGACACAGGCTAGTGGACGCTTTCAAGTGACATTAGGATTTGTACAACCTCGTGGCCATTCTGCACTCCCGAGCCACCCACGGGTACGGTCAGGTGAACTGTGGATGCGTTACTCTGTCACAACGACTGAAAATCACACGGGCAAACAAACACTTTTACGACCTCAGTTCCCAGAAAATAAAAATAAAAAATTTCACAGCAAACCGTGGTAACAACAAGCTGTTCCGCAGAACTGCTTATAAGATTGTAAGGGTGCACAATTCGCTAAATATTCCCCAAGTCTAGATTTAGCTTGAAATACACTTGGTTTAAATTTCGAAACGTGGTATACTATAGTGGCAGCGTAAAAATATATGTAAACTTCAAGTTCAGTTAATATAATATGTCAACGTATGTATTATTAAAATGTAGCGTCGTGGGGAAATATACAATTGTAGAAAACCTCTTAACCTCAAGACAACACATGTCATCAGAAAAACTAATTAAAAAAACTGCGCATATTTTGACTGAGCGCAGTAGCAGCAGTGAACCTGAAACGCTAGCGATGTAGGCTATCCATGGTTCTGATTACGCCTCTTACTTTCTGCGTGAGAATGACAGCGGGGTAGAAATCATTCAGAACTGAGTATAAATAACAATAGAAAAACACCTAAGTTGGTTTCAAGTCCCTGAATCCCACTGGCAAGTAAACAACCTTAAAGCCCCTGCATCAGATGGCTGTTAAACCCCTACAAAGCAACCCACAGCTCTAAAAATTAAGTTTATTTTTTCAGTGAATAAGGATTACCATTACTTCGTTTCATAGCAACGGTTTCACAAAGGATGGGCTTACCTAAATTATAGAGTTGTAATTTGTGCTTGTTCCAGCACCAACATGAGATGGTGTTTTAAAGTTCTTCGTTTATCAGAAACACTTCTAACATGCGGTGAACAACATATCAAACAGGCGATAAACAGCATATCAAACAGGCAGTAACAGGTAGTTACTGTAGGTGTTGGCACTGTAGGTGTTGGCATCGCCTGTGTAGGCACTGTAGGTGTAGGCAAATTATTCAGCGTGCTCTGCCAAGTTTTGCCTTTACAGCAATTAAAACTTTTTCTGCATTTTAGGAGTGGGTTTCTCTCACTGATTGTGATCTCCTCCGAGGATCACCTTACTCTCTCATGTGCTGTTAAACTTTTCTGAAAAACACTCAGTGAATGTTTTCATGTCAGTTAAGTGCAGGAAGAGTAATTCGCTAACTAGCCACCTGGACACTGAATCACTTCATGTTAACAAACGCGTTTTCTACTCTGGAGCTCTGGAGCAAGCCATCCCAGCATGAAAGAGTGGTAGTAGCCGCACGCCGTTTCTGTGCACCACTTATATTCCCGTTCCACTTGGCTATCCTGGCTAGTGATTGTGTTGAGGCCTCTTGTTTCTCGCGACCTTTAACCTTTACAGAAGTCTCGTCACCTGCCGCTCAGACTCATCACGCCGGAATTCTGCAAAGGACACCCGCAGACTCAGGGGTCATTTTGGTACGAGACGGGTGATTGTGTCAGTGGCAGCTCCTCGCGAACGTCTTCCACAATCTGGGCACGCTTTCTCGGGAACGAACATGAGTCACACGGGCAGGAATTCCGTGTCATCATCAAGCGTGGCGCACTGATGGTGCCCGGTGAGACGTAATTAAATTCATGGATTTTGGAAGAAGTCCCGTGTGGTGGGAATCGATAAAGAGCTGAAGTAAAACAAAGACGAGCAGACGTTAAGAAGGTGGCTTATTCCTTCACAGAGAGTCCAACGACAAGTGCCGTGTAAACAACAGACGTGTTTTTAATGAAGACTGCAAGGATCAGGCTTTGACACATCGATTCAGATTCACCACAGACGTTTCTGTGAATGATAGAAGCTTAAATGTGCAAACATCATTCTCGGGGCGGTGCCAAGCCGTTGAAATGTCTTTTGAAACCCATTCGGTTTAAATTCATGTCCGAGGTTACTCACAGACATTTCTGTTGGAGTTTTGTCGCCGGTCCAGGTCAGTTTCACTTCCAGTGTCAGCAGGACATGACTGGGAATTGAAGTACGGGGAGGCAGCTGAAGATCGGGACACGTCCTGGACAAAGAGGATTAACAAAAACATCCGGTCCACGCTCTGTACTCCGTCAGCTGCCCAGTTTCATTTTGGTTGGTTTCACAGAAAATGCCAGCATAATTGCAGTTAATAATGACCTAAGCAGTGAACAAGCTCATTGTTGAAGATGAATCATGCAACACTTCTTCTAATTTAAAGGTTTAAAAGTGAAACTCTGTTGGTTTGAAGTACTGTTTGAAATGTATTTTTCTTCAAGTGAACCTAACCGCAGCGCAGCGTTTTTGCATTTTGCATTACAACTGCAAATGTGCCATGTGTGTTCTTATAGATGAATACACACAGTAAAATTCACAAATAAACAATTATACTTTATCTGCATTCTCCCTGATCAGACCTGGCACGACTGGCTAGGTCACCTAGGGAGCTGTCAGAAGTATTCACCTGTAAAACCATGAGGCAAAAATGCATTGCTTTTGTTTAAAAAAATATATTTTAAAAGAGTGTTCCAGCGATGGTTTTTGTTGCCTAATTTCTTTAGTCACAAAAAAAAACCCCTCAATTGTTTTCTTCTTCCCATTATCTGGTTAACTTTCCCTCCCTGTCTGTCTGCGATAAGGTCCACTCCTGAAAATTACACAACTGGGCCTTTGTTGAGAAACACTGCACTGACGCTCTCGTGACATTTAAGCCCCCGAAGTTTGCGCCAACGAGGGCGAGCGTTTGATCCGGACGTGCAAACCGCAGCATAAATGCGTTTTTGTCTTTAGGCGGGGATGTTCAGTCACCGGCAAACGCCTTTCCTCGTTACTGGCCCAGGCGAATGAATAGCGCGATAAGTTCTGATTCTGTGCATTGTCTAGCCCCAGTGAATTAGCCTGGTAAATCCCGATTCTGAATATTGCCTAGCCTTACTGTTTTCATTGGCGTTATTTATTTTGCAAGATTCACCTCCCTCGGAAAATAACACAGACTCGGTTTTTAAATGAATGATAACACAGGCACGCTTTTGTAACGAATGATAACACAGCCTCGGTTTTTAAATGAATGATAACACAGCCTCGCTTTTGTAATGAATGATAACCCAGTCTCACTTTTGTAACGAATGATAACACAGGCTTGCTTTTGCAATGAATGATAACATACGAATGAATAAAATTAACAATTAGACTTTTTTTTTTAACTCGGATGATTCATCTCTTGGAAATAATATGTTTTTCCAGGTTTTGTGGTGGTCACTGGACTCCTCTAAAAGGATTTACTGGAACCTCAGCGAACAGAACAAATGACCATAATTAAGATGGCACCCTGGCAAAACAATAAAATATCCTGATGAACCGTGGTTACTGTGGGGCTTGGCTCATGATCACCATATTAATGTCTTTTAACACTCTCAGCTGGGCTTCTGTGTGTCTTAAGCCTACATTCCCTTAACGGGGGGGGGTATTATAAACAGCGTAATTAAGAGACCGCCACTCTTCAGAGACCGTGACACCCTTTTAAAGGTCAGTCTTTGTCATGACGGATTTTGGAGAAAGGTGAAACCTCAGTTCTGCAGCAGAAGCGAGTCCCACATGCTCTCCTTGGCTGTGAGAACTTTACTCTGTTTAATTAGCGCACCCCTTGTCCAGAGGGAGCTTGCATTATAGCTTACCATTTTAAGAGTTTCTGAGTTGTATTGTTCGATGTTTGTCGAAAAACTGTGGCTTGAGTACCTCTCTCAGAGGTACAACGACGGGGCATCTTGCTCGGACGTGAAACTACAAATTTACGGTCACAATTCAGGAGTTTAACAGCTACACCCTACACCGCCCGCAGGCCGTCCCCATAGCATGAGCTCAGATGTGCAACACCAGCTCAGTCCCGACCTTTGACCTGTTGGTAGCTCTAATTGGAACATAACCTCTTGGGCGATTCAGCTATGAGAGGACGGCCGGGTCTGGTGACTGCTAAAGTTTACAGGTGTTTCATACCAGTTATTGGTGGGGGGCAAAAAGTCACCTGACAAAAAGTATCATAGATTCCTTGGCCGGGCAATAATATTAGTAATATACATTTCCATATGGAAATATGTACATGCAGTATACAATTATCATTATTTTTCACCTGATGCTTTTGTGAACTTTTAGCCCCTGTTTCAGTCAGGCGTACCACTAGAGTCTATGGTCTTTAAACAGGCTTTTAAACTTTTCAGTAAAGAAGGTTGAGCCACAATAGCCTTGAATGTCTTACAAAGTTCCACCTTCCTCTTATCGGCCTGACACAATCTCAGCACCTCTTCCCCGTGGAACCTAATTAAACAGAGTTAATAGCCCTGCATTTTGGTGTAAAGGGATCCATTGTGCTTTTCCAGATTTCAGGCAGGGGCACATCACTTTTCTCCTCTGCCCCTTCTCTCTCCACATCCCCCAACGGATGGGGCCAGACCACTCAAGAGCGATAGGATCAATGGGAATCCCATCCTCAGGATCTTTTATTTTTTTGTGTCCTTCTGTGATTACAAGTTTAAAATGCATACACTGATGAAAGCTATTTCTGTCATGTGTGAAGGGTGTTAGGTTCACAGAATTTAAGGGGTTTAAATCATTTATAAAACATTGTTTCCTCCATAATCATATAGCCACAGTTATCCTTCTTCACCCTCCCCACGTGTGGTGGTCGGGAGTCACAGCGATGAGCCCACATTCATTAGCACAAATGCCAATTCCAAATTGCGGAAGAGAAAAATACTAAAAATAATTGGTGATTCCAAATGTTTTTTTATTTAATTATTATTTCGAGGAGAGCCCTGTGACTGTGATGCTGTCAGAGCTGTTAGTCCTGCCCTCCAGTTGACACCTCCGATATCTCGATACCTCGTGATATCTCCACAGGTATTCAGTCACACCTGCCTGTGGCAGACAGGGTACATTTCAAACAGGGGAACCATCACATACTGTATCTTTCTCTACGGAAAGCATCATGATGACATGGCAACATGTGAAAAGCGCTGTATAAAAATAAAATGGATTGATTGATTGCACCATTATGGGGGTCGGGGAATTTCTCTGGGGGAATCACACAGAGGGACGACCCACACAACAACACACCAGAGACAGTGAAGAGACCCAGACACAGAGACAAAGCAGAGGCAATGAAGAGACCCAGACACAGAGACAAAGCAGAGGCAATGAAGAGACCCAGACACAGAGACAAAGCAGAGGCAATGAAGAGACCCAGACACAG
>JAOYSI010010498.1:0-10336 GCA_025775065.1 Hiodon alosoides
ATAAACTATGGTATATCCACTCCTTAGAGGGAATGGTCACTGCAAATCATAACACAGTTATTCTGAGTGATCACCTTCATCCCATGGTGAAACATTTCTATCCTGATGGGAATGATCTCTTGCAGGATGACAACGCTCCCATCCACAGGGCACAAAGGGTCACTGAATGGTTTCATGAGTGTGAAAATGATGTTAATCATATGTTATGGTCTTCGCAGTCCCCAGATCTCAACCCAATTGAAGACCTATGGGATTTTGGACAGCGCTCTGCCCCGCCATCATCAAAACACCAGATGAGCAAATAGTTATTGAAATAATTGTTTTCCATCTCTCTAGTAGAGTTCCAGAGACTGGTGAAATCTATGCCAAGGTGCTTTGAGACTGTTCTGGAAGCCCCTGGTGGCCCAACACCTGACTGAGACACTACGTTAGTTTTATATATATTCATATATATATGTAAGTTAAATGTATTAGGAAAACTGGGTTATTCATCTAAACAAAATCAAAACATTGGCACTTGACATGTATTTAGCCACCTGCATTTAATAGCTTCTCCTTTTTGTGAGTAGAATACAATTGTGGAAATTGTGATCAGTTCATAAGTTTTGATTTGATCCCAGTCTTATTCCAGAAACGTGCATGTTATATGTTGTCACAGTCATTTAAAAATAGTATAGGCAATAAAAAAAATAGAAACTGTAGACAAGGCACACACATAAAAAACCTCAATGACTTCATCAAAAGTTTACAACCCTCAAAGAAGGAATTCTCTTTAAAATTGATAGTCCCACAGAGAATGTTAAACAGACGCTTAAAGCTGAAAACAGCTGTCCAATCTTGCAATAATTAATGTTCAAGACAATGATGACACTTTATCCCTCTGTCACCCATGCCAGTAATAATAAACTCTGCTGTGCTTCGCTGTGGATGATCTCTCCAGATGAGCACTTCTTCAGTCCTGTGCGGGAGGGCTGCTGCCAAAAGCGGCACTTAAACAAACAAAAAAAAGCAGCGTATTGTTAGAGCACAGGAAAATAATCATCCAGACAGCCTCCTCATTCTGCTCTGTTGATTAGCAATGTAGCTTTTTTCATATGCACACCATAGCAAAGCTTTGTTTACTTGTGTTGACAGCAGAGGCTCCTGTACTCCACATTTTGTAATTATGTTAAAGTGAATTACACATAAATTGTACACACGAGCACACATTTTCGGCAGAGCTAACAGACTTATTGACTGCATCCTAAAATTGTCTTACTAATTATTGTATTTGTTTAGTAATTTTTGTATGAATTTCTACTTTTATTTATCATTTTTTTCTATTGCATTGTATTTTCTTAATAGACATTGATATTCCAAGAACTTCATAGTTCACCATTTATTTTAATTTCGAGCAATTCAGGTTAGGTCCTCTGAGGGCTTCATCAACAGTGTCCTTTTGTTGATGTGACTCAGCAAATACAGGGGCACATGGTTCGGCTTGGTTTTGTGTGACATGAACTTGGAATATATACACTACGGTTCTTCCATTGCACCTTCTGTGGGATCTCAGAAGAATTTATCCTGTAGTGGTAAAGGCCTCTTAAAAACATGCCATTACTGTTAGATAAATCACTTTTGCCTGTGTATATCATCAGTACATTATCTTCAAAAACACGTTGCATATTTTCAGGCTAATCGCGATAAATCTTCCATTGCCTGCTATATAATCAAAATAAAAGTTTCATTTTGCTTCACGTCCATCAGTGTTCTGCTAAAAAAAGAAAAATATCTCTCAATTAGACCAGTAACAAATTATAGGAATAGAATAAAAATTATATTATATATTAAACGATATATTAAATTTTAAGAAAAAATAAAAAATAAAAACATTTATTCCAGAGAATAGGTAGGGCATGCATTTGACCTATCTGGAATGAAGGGGTGCCATGTTTCTGAGACACAGAATGTGCCAGCCCCCGGGATGTGAATACAATCTGGCTTTTTGTGTGGCATCCTCCCTGGGGACTTATTCACCATAGGAGAATCCTCCCATTGGCCCATTTGGCCTGCCTGTTTGCTGTGTGCAGGTAATTGGAGAATGGAATAATGAAGCGTTTTTTACTCTGCTCACTTATATTCTCTGGATGGTGCTCTCACCACTCCATCACATACTATACATACACCACATATTATAGTCAGCCCATCTAGGTTTATGCCTCTAATGAAAACGAGCAGTTTCATGTGATCACATGCACGACTTCCAAAAATGAACCCTGAAGCAATTAATCCTATTTGTATGTGTATTCGTGCAAATGTATACTGATCAAAGGTATTTTAAATTTCATCCCATACAATAAAAAGCCAAAACGGATACGGTTTGATACTTTTAAAAGCTGTAGTTGATATACATATTGAAAACACAACAATAGCATAGATAGGTAAACATTGCACATGAAAAATATTGTAGAAAACATATCAGTATCATCATTTATAATTATTTCGTTTGCACCTCAATTCAATTAAAAAACAATACATCTTTGACTAAACCAAGTCGACAAATTTTGGCTAATGCCATGCGTTTGTTGCGGGCTGTGCTTTAAAAGGAGCCTTCATTTCACAGCTGCTTCACTACCTCACGTTCCATTAATACCAACTATCATGTACCTTAACAAGCTATGGGCAAAACAAATCGCTTGTGATTATGGGATCCTCGCTTTTTAATAGTTATTTGCAATTATCGCAATTTTTATAGTGATCGTGTAAAAAAAAGATTTAGTTTTATTTTCAGGTGTCAAAGTTTCCCAGCTGCCGTAGGCTTATAGAGCCAGTAATTGGCCACCTGAGAACGAGATCTTCTCCCTCTGTGCCTAAGTGAATTTATTGCAATGAACTTGAGGGTATCTCTCAAATGATCAACTGTTTCGGTAATGAAAGCCTACAAAATCTTGACCGAGAGCCAATAAACAGAAAAGTATGAAGCTGTGTTTCACATATAGGGGAAATGTACTCGATGTGTATTTTGTGATGTTCATTGCTTATTAAGTTTGTTTCCATATAACAAGCACTGCTTGTTGACCCAGGAATGAACCTAAATTCATGCATAGCTGTTGTCATTTTGAAGAACTATACAAATTAATTGCAGATAACATCTGACAGTGGAAGGTTAACTTTGGGGGGGGGGGGGGAAAGCATTTGTATACCCAGATTGTATATTACGGTGACATAGTTGTGTTTGCTAAGGTTTTGTCACGTAAGAAATGTGTGAATAATAACAAGCTCATACAGGCATTGGACAAAATGACACCACTGTAATGTTACTTAATAGGGTGTTGGGTCACACCATGCTGCTAGTCTCCCAGCATCTGGAAGTTTGCAGGAAGGATGCAACATCACACCTTCACAAGAAGGTCAATCAACTAAGGCCTGGTTGATGGAAGGGCTTCAGTCCACTGTTACACTTTACTGATGTTTTCTTTGTCTTTCCATGCGGCCATCCCTATAGACAATGTTGCTCATGAAAAGTTTAATTTTCTTAGTCACTGAAGCAGACAAAACATGTCCAAATAATCTCCCCTTTTTCAAAGTCACTGGGGTCTTAATTCACAGCCATGCTAGCCATAATTATTAACAACCTGGCCTGTGCTGCGTTTTTGTGCATGACCCACTGCACACTGGGATCTAATTTGCTTAATTAACTGCCTGTTTTGCAGTTCTTGCTTTGAATATAGATGTTCTCCCCCTCATTTACCAAATGTTAACATTTCAAATGAGTTAAGCTAAAGCCTTGCAAGAGTTAGAGGTACTAGACAAAAATGTCATTCATATCTTATGTATACACATCTGATGTTTTGTTTTGAGAATGAATGCATTTTTTTTACCTTCAAATATATTTAACACCTTTTACATAAATTTCAAATATGTTGTAAGTAGAGTAATTGACATGACTGTCCTTACACAAAATATAAAAATAAAATAAATATATAATCTTTTCATTCAAAATTTTAATCCCCCCCCTTTTCCCTGAGTTTTTCAGTGTCAGTTACCACTTCAGTGGGATTTCTTGACATTGACATCACAGTTTACCACACAAAGCAAGCCACTGAAGCGTTGCGAAACTTAGGAAACCTCCCTGGCTAGCAGTCATAAATCTTGGCGCTGCGTGTTAAACAAGCTCCAATACCTTTCCAACAACACATCTGTCAGTGCTGCTGGGGGAATGATGACAGAGGATTTCCAATTGTTCTAATAACTTTCTCACCACCCATAACTGAAGCAACCCTCACTGCTTGCGGCTTACTGCTTGAAGAACTCTCAAAGAAAGCTGCACACTGTGTGGAGTTGTCGTATCCTACACATGACAAATGAACAAATGAAAATAATAGTGGTGTGTACTGTGTTTTACTAGTGTGCTGTACACCGGGCCATATGGATATATGTATTCTTAAAATATGGATGACAAATTTGTTTTTATAGAGGAGGAACGCTAGAGTCATAAAATGTTGAATAAAATGTTGAATTAATAAAACTAATTTTTGACAATCATTGTAAATATCAACATGTGATGGTTTATTGTTTAATTCCTCTCGACCAGATACCTGATTTCTGTATCTGTCAGGTTTTGACCTTCTATTGACCACAATGTGGGGATGCTACTGGACTGTTTGGCTATTTCCTACGGCCATAATGGGCTGAACTATCTAATCCAAACCATCCAAATTCCCGGATGTGCTATATTTCTCACAGGCATCTCTGATCTGATGCACACATGCATTCCCGTGTGGCCTGACCAACACAATGGAGTCAACAAGGCCCAGGGATGCAAGTATGAAAGTTGTTATAAACAACATGTCAGCTCACTTAAATTGCTATCTTTAAAAAAAAATTAACCAACAAATTAACAAAAGGTAATGTTATATTATTTTAACTTATCATAGATCATTGCATGTGGTCTTAAGTAGCAGCAATTTACATCCATATTGCTGGTTAGGATAATCTAACGTGTTGGCAATTCTTGGTGGTCTTATGGGGAGGGTAGTACATTCCAAGTCTGACAATGCAGGTGGCTAAAATTACACTAAAGGATTTAGCACTGTTTAAAAATAAATACTACTCATCACACACCTGTTCTGCCTGACATCCTACAAATGGGAAATACCTTCTGGTGTATCTTGGGCAGAACCGAGATGATAACAATGCACCCCTCATATTCTTTTATCCAAGAAGATATGGCTGTCAATGCCTTTGCACAGTAGTTTTAGAGAGAATGTTTGAAAGTCCAAAACACAGTGATAAAAAAAAATATATATATACAGTCAGGATTAATATCCCTGAAACACGTTTTCACCTCCACTATAGTTGTGACATACATAGTGTAAACAGAAGGCTGTGAAGCACTGGTGGACAAGAACTCCCAGAGGCTTGCAGAAGCTTTTAGGGTTGGCATGAACAGCATTTCAAAACAAAGCTTTCAAAAGCTTAATTTTCATGTTGGCTATTTGTACATATAGCCCCCTTTATCTACAGTTGCCTGTCTGATATTTTGCGACTTTGTGTGTAGGTGTGGGAAGATCTTTGCAGATTGCTAATAATTTACTCTATATGAATAAAAAAAATTAATGGTTAGTGGATTTGAAATACAATTATGAGTTCCGGGCTCATGTATATGTGTAAATTCTTAATTTCTACATTTTAGTGGAATTCTAGATAAGGAGTTGACAGTTTCATGTCACTTAAACTCCACTTGCTTTTCACTAGTGTTTGTCAAAGTAAATACGAACTATGCAGGGAGGAAATTATGTGCATATTGTTTCAAACTTCCCCACTTTAATACAAATGTTCCACAGCTCACATATTTTTTACAGATTGGAGCTCAGAGACAAAAAAAAAAAAGATCTGCATGGAGTAACTCTAACTTAGAATATTGTTGTTTATAAATAAAAGGTTTTGATTGTAGAAAACACATTTGTTGTATCGAAGAGGAAAAAACAAAGATGTCCATTTCCATCACAGCATGATACATGATAAAAAAAATAAAGAGATCTGCTAAATACATGTTTCACGTGTATCTAGGTTTTAAAGAGTAAATTACCAGCTTTAAAAGGAACTATTTAAAAATGTCTGAAGTAGAAATATAAGTTTGGTACTGTTTTGATTGAAAATTACATGCAAGTCAAAGTATATTATTTAGTTGGTGGAATCTTGTGTTTCCTGTATACAGGTAATTTAATAGTAATTAAATTATAATTATAGTATTAGAATTATAGTAATTTGATTCTGTAATTAACGTTACATCCAAAATTTTATGATTTAAAAAATAACAGCAATTTGTAATTCAAAATCACTGACATGCTTCTTACAGATGTTTTTGATATACAGTAGACAATGTCGTAGTTTAGTCAAATCTCAGTAGATTTAACTAAACATCCTTAGGATGGGGCCAAATCAAAACTTTGACAAATTTGATAAAACATTATTTAATTGTGTTTTCTACCTAGCTCCCCTGCTAGGGATGAAATCATGCAATTTGACTAGCTCACAAATAATCAAATTGTAATGGATGTACAATCTGCTTGCCCCGCGCAGAACTATTTGTGAGCGTTGGCTGGTGGCAAGGCAAATGAAACAGCAGATAACGGACGAGGAAAATAATGAAAGGAAGAGGTACACGAGACATGTAAAAAACATGTCAACATGGTTAAAATTGACAGGGCAAACAACCAAACCCACTTTTCCACTGCCCCCACCTGCACTGAACTAGAGTCCAGATAAAATAAATGGGCGAAAACAGAAAATCAAAATCACGTCCTCAAAAAAAATCCATGAAAATGGTGGTTAAACCAAGATTGCTGGAAAGCAGAGTTCGAATTGAGGAGTTGGAGCACTTTCTCCCATGTCTCTCTCTCGCTATCTTTCCAAACACCAGACAGCAGCAGAACTTTATAGATTTTGCTCCAGGTGTGGATAATTAGTTTATCAGCCCTCCATCTGGGTTCCAGGACACTGGCTACCAAACAATTAGTAGCTGGGTCAGCAGTGATCCGTAACAATATGAAAACTCTGTTCTACTCAATATCCTTCTTTTACAAATGTATGCGCTTGAACCAGTTGTATTTACGAGAACAGAGAGTGGAAACATACATTACGTGTGGTTTGAGACTACCTAAGAAGACTTTCAGGGAAACAATTGACCCTATGAAGCACTTTATTAGCCGGGAGGGGGGTCAGGAAGATCCGTGTAATTATTGATTGAGGTTGGTGGATGCACCCACAACTGCACTTTCTCTAAATTTCCAATAGTAAATATGCAACATTTAAGTGGGAGCTGCCAGAAGCACTCAGATTGTGTTGGTTTCAGTGGGAAGCTGTACTTACGGGAAGGATCAATGGACTGGACCTTCGGGGAAGAATACCATGCTTTGTTCAGTCCCACTGCCCCCCAACACAGCCAGTCTTCCAGGCTTACACTGGACAACGCAATCATGTCACATCAAGTTTTACTTAAAAAATATTCTAACCAACCTTTATTTGAAATTACTGTGGTGGCTACGTCCTCCAGTGTTTTGGATTAAGGATAAACCTTTTATAAATTTAGAATAATTCAATTAAGCAAGTTGTTTGTTTATTAGTTGTTGTTTTTTTCTTCATTATGTGCATATTATTTATCTTCACAGATGTGTTAAAGTGTAGAACATGCTGGCTCTTACTTTAATATGCTACAGAATAAGTATCACCCTCCCTTAACGGAATGAAAGTTTTTTTAGCGGTAGACGGCACTCAACCGAGGAAGACTCATCTCAAATGGGCTCCAGCAGGTTAATGGGGTTAATGGACAGGCCTCTGTCAGACTAGGACAAGGCTAGCATAGGAACTTCGTACAGGAAGTACTGAGATGGTCAACATCATGACCGTAAACCACTCACTATGCTTTCGATAACAATGGGTTTTCTGACAATATATAATGTTTGTAAGCATACCTTTTTTTTTCATTATTACTGAGATATTTCGATATTCAAACTTTTAAACTTTACACACGTTTCTATGCACGTATACATATTTCCCAACTACCACTATTCTAAATATTTTGCCCTTACTAACATTACTGTCACATCTACGCCTGGCCCTTCCCCAGTCTGCTAGCAGAGATCAGCTTCTCCTGAATACTGATTGTTTCACTCTTCCTCAGTGTAATGAGCAATTATTCAATTAACATTCCACAAACACCATGTGCAGTTGTTCATCCTGTCCTCTTCTCATTAGTTCAGAATCTTGATCACTGGTATCCTGCTTCCCACTCCTCTGCTTATAAACCCTAAATCTTAGAAATATCTTGCCAAAGTGTTTCCGAGCTCTAACCCTTTGATACCACGTTTGATTATTGGTACCGTTCCATTGACCCGTTTGCCTGTTCCTTTGACCATCGCTACTTGGATTGCCCCGTCTCTTTTCTCGGATTTCCTCAGACACTCTCGTTTGCCGGCTTTGACCCCTGCCTATTTCCAGGTTTTGTGCACCTCCGCACTTGGGTTCCTTTTCCCTATCAGTCCCCCCAGTGACTGTTACTAACATTTTACTAACACAGTTGAGCAGCACTGGTGGGCCCCACATAGAGCCAAAACCATAATTTGAAAGCTACCTGATTCTGCAATGTATAAATATATATACACACACACACACACACACATATATACTGTAATTGCATATACAAATTCACAGAAACAGAAACAAGCTGTAACTTTGTGTATAATATACCCAACCTTGTCGGAGGTCTGTGGGAAAAGTGTAGGCACGTGGGTTGAGTGCAGCTGTCGCCGGACCCGCAGACTCCAATAACAATACTACATGCTACTACTGGAGTAACAGTGTCATGACCACAGGTGTGGATTATCAACACTGTGCCAAATATACCTCAGCCGAAGACCATCAATTTCCTCCTATTCCTGCCAATGACGGAACAAGAACAACAAAGAAACCTTCATCTGATCCCTCTTTGAGGACAGACTCCACCGGGCGCTACAACAACAGCTCTAGGAGGAGTATAGCAATGGATTCAAAACACATTTCATTTACAGAAGGACACGTGAAAATGCTCCACTGACAAGAATGGAATTCAGCCGACTGGTGATACAAAGAAGCCTGGGTTTCACCCCACCTGATTTGAGTTACCTGTTCAAGCTGCCTTGTCCTAGGCATATCTTTGAGGTGAGCTTTCAGAAAGTACTAGAGCTAAACGGACTGGAGCATATAGAGAAGAACCCTCAACTAATAAACAGTAGTCATGTTAGGGGGTCAGATTAGACCCAAAAGGATACATCACAACACTGTTGGGTTCTTATATATCTATAATCATTCAACTTACTTGCAGTCCATACAGACCACATTAACCTTAAGAGAAACCACATAAAACAAATGATATATCCGCATTTGCTATGATATTTGCTATTAAAATCAAATATTTTATTAGACTATATGTTTCTAGTACTAGATGCTGTTTTACTTGTCCAGACTCTTTTTGCTCTCTTGACACCCGATCCAGGAACGTTTATGGAATACCTGACTCCCCATTGCCCCATTAACCGAGCTGATTAGTTCACTCACAACAGAGATAAAATGTTGGATCTTTTTGTACGTATATTTTAAGTTTTTGGTTATTTTATCTGTTATGAGGACTTTGATGAAGATTTGATTACATTTTAGGTCACATTTATGCAGAGATACAATATATTCCGTAAGGTTCAAAAGCTCATTCTCACCACTCTGCAAATAATCAGTTCAGTTTTTAGTTATTTCATATACAGTTTTGGCAGGTTTTAGTTCCCAAAAATTTATTAAATTAAAATTAATTATTAAACAATCCCTATGTACTCAAAATAAGACTGCATTTAAAATGTAGGCACTGACAAACGTCCAATGCCTCTTAACAGAGTCAGACACAATGGAACTCAGTTGAATGGACAGCATGATTCATAAGGAGTGCTGCTAATTGACACCTCACAATATATGTTATCGAACCTTTGATAATGTATAGAATACATGCATCAGTAATGTTTATTTGGTGATTGTAAGCCTTATTCTTGTGACCTACTGCTAGAGTCCCTAAGACCAAGGAGCATCGGCAGGACTCTAAGAGGCCTTGAGTCACTTTGGCACTTTGATTAGCAAGAAAATCTGGAAACATGAAGTGCTACCTTTATGGGACAACAGTCGTTGCTTTTCCCTCCTTGGCACCATTTTACATTGTGCAACACAAATTATGAGGGTTATTAGTGATTGAATAAATTCAGCGGGTGAAATAAGTATTGAACACATCACCATTTTTCTCAGTAAATATATTTCCAAAGGTGCTATTGACATGAAA
>JAOYSI010010499.1:0-10335 GCA_025775065.1 Hiodon alosoides
TTTGCTTAAATAAAGCCGGCAAGAAGCCGGAGAACCCGGAAGTGTCTATACCGATTATTCCTGAACCAAGCACGTCGACGTGCTACAAGAGGTCAACTGGACATACATTTATTGCTGTGGATACTGATACACATGTCTGGACCTGACATGACAGGTAACTTCTCAGCTACTGTAAATGCTGTTAATATCAATGGAACCACTGGTGTTGCCATCTCTACCGAAGATACAAAGGATACAGCATTTTGAAGCACTCACCTTGTCAGGTAGACCACTAAGGTCTGTGCGCACTAACTCCTTGGAGCCAAATTTAGAGGTCTTGTAGCGACGGATAATGTCCTGGAGAGTGGCAGCCACCACAAAATACTCCTGTTTCAGACGCAGCTCCTTGCCCTCAAAAAACTGGGAAAGACACAGTGACAGACAGGCCATTTCAATCATCTTCATACAGTCTAACCTTGCCTTGTTCCGTAGTTCTTTTAACCAACATTTTAATTCCTCATAATTCATTATAATTCTGAGTATGATAATTGTGTGCTAAATTTTAAATTGAACGCAGATACTCACATTGTCGTTGGGGTACAGCACACGAGATATGTTTTCTGCTAAATTCCTGTCCAGCACGGCTTGAATGTAGCCACCGACATTGACTGTTAAACGAGAAACACTTTTTCAGACCTATGTAGGGGATTGACATTGCCCTGGATCTTTTTTCCATCGGTCTTTTCCAGGCAACAACTCTCAGATTTGACTCTCAGTCGGTAATGAACGATGAGCTGCCTTCACTCCCCTTTCCACCCACCCACATTCACCCCTTCAGCACTCGAGAGGAGCAACTCACAGTCTTTCAGATTGAAGTCGCAGGGAGCCTTGGCAGACCACAGTCTCATGGTGTTGACAATGTTGTTCCTATATCCTGGAACTGGGGTGTCATAGGGCAGGGCCAATACCACCTGTCGGAAAATAAAGTGGCTTATACACTGATATTGAGTTTTCTATGAACAGAAAATGGACGTCAATACAAATCTATTACACAGCATATAGATTTACGCATAACATTACTAGATTAGAATGTCGTTGGATTAGTGTTTTACAGTTACCATGTCCAATAACACACAATCTAGTATATAGGTTTATATGTACTCGGTTTTGCAGGGTGAGCATTGCTGGCTCAAGACCCACTCCCAATGACAGACACAAACTCATCAACCAATCTCGTTCTGAAAGTGACAATGCCCAACCTATAGTGCTTTATGCGTCACGTGGGTTACTGTTATCCCAAAGGAAAACAGAGTGAGGAGTTAAATGGAATACTCTGGATTGTGCGCAGCTCAACTTTGTTTTAGCTACGGCTAATATAGACTGTCTCACCTGAGTGTCAACCCACTTCACGCCATCTGGGTGATGCTCCACTCTGCCATAGAAGTGTACAGGACGCATGTACTCAGGACGGGCCTTCTCCCAGGGGTTGCCATAGCGCAGCCAGTCGTCTGCCTCCTCAACCTGCCAATCATTGATCTCCTAGGTCACAGGTCTAAAAGATGCACTATGCTATTATGAAAGTTTTGTAATAATATTTCAGGAATATTACAACAAACTGCAAAAAATTATGTGAGGCATTCCAGTCTGATCCATCTTCTGCTATTTTTGAGATAATAGTAGTAGCAATAACTGCAAAAAAGCTTACAAAGGCACTATTTTTCTTTTATTTCTCATTCTACTGGGTAATGCATACACAGTAGCTTTCCAAAGAAATTTGGGCTACCCCTTCTGCTGCTGGGTCGACAAAATCTTTGCCCCAGTTTTAACTTTTTGCAAAACATTTTGCAGCCAACCACCAGGTCCCATTAAAATGTAAGAATAAATATTACATTGCTAAAATTAAAAGACCACCCAACCCACTTTAATCACCAAGCTTTCCAGTATTATGCAACGTTTGGCAATGTTTGATTGCTAATACAACCATAATATAAACCAAAATAAAACTGCTTATTAGTGTAAAAAGTGAATCCTGATGTACCTTAGCAGCCTTTGTCAAACAGCTCAAATGATCCCCTCTGAACAAGATCCAATTTTTTTGTCGACAGAAAAACAGGTTAACAATTAAATATACAACTACATCATCAGTGGCTCCTCAAGTTGTCACAGACATAGCCAGCGAGTTTTTCTGTGAGAATAAATTTGAAACTTTTTAATTGGTCAGACAACGCGGACTCATTGAAAGTGAACCCTTTCACCAGCAAAACAGATTATTTGTCTTGAATATTTATTTCCATATTAATATTAAATATTAAACTTTTAAATGATTGTTCCTATTGTTTGAGACGCCAACCCTGCCAGGATTAGAAAGGGCTGACTGCACACCTCTAACAGAACCCCATATACCTAGACACAGACCATTGTTTTACCTGCCAGCCATTGACAATTTTCTGGTTGAAGATACCAAACTCATAGCGGATCCCATAGCCATAGGCAGCCAAACCCAGAGAGGCCATGGAGTCGAGGAAGCAGGCTATTGTGAAGAGAGGGCAATGGGTGTGAAAGGCGCAACTTCAGTCTACGTTAGTCACCCGTCTACTGACACAACATGTCTATTTTTCAACACCCAGCACATAAAAGGCAATTTAAGTTGCTTACCAGCAAGACGTCCCAGGCCTCCATTTCCCAAACCAG
This sequence comes from Hiodon alosoides, assembly GCA_025775065.1. Classification (NCBI taxonomy): domain Eukaryota; kingdom Metazoa; phylum Chordata; class Actinopteri; order Hiodontiformes; family Hiodontidae; genus Hiodon; species Hiodon alosoides. Next base: position 2,671 of record JAOYSI010010499.1, read on the forward strand.
CATCTTCCTCAATGTCCTCTAACTCCTCCATTTCCAGACCCATCTAAAACAGACACGCATGTTTAACTGGGATGAATAGCTGAATGTAGCTGAAGCGGTCATGTCTTTTAGTATTCTGTTAGTTGTAGTGTTTGTTTTTTGTGTGTCTGATCTCTCATTATGCTCCCTTTAAAATAAAAGACTTAAATTATGCATCTTTTAAAATAAAAGGCATAAACGACAATCTCGTCTCCCTAGCTTTGCCTACCCTCGAACAGGGTACGCCCAGGTGTGCTACACAACACTTTCATAAATTTGTTAATTAGGACAAATACTGTGTTTAGGCTGAATAGTCATTTCAGTGTTTTATTGCTGAAGGTGTGTCAGCATGCCTCTTTGGTACAAAACCATATGGTTCCCTTACCTGGTACATGGCCTCATCACAGGCGTTTTCCAATGCCAAGTTCACCATGGTGTTCTGCAGGGTGCGACCCATGTAAAACTCTAGAGAGAGGTAATACACACGCTGGAGAGAAAGAAAGTTGTAGTCTTGAGAAGTCTCCTCAGAACAAATTCTGCTCTTCATTACAATGTTATACCATAGTTTATGGGCAGTATTGGTTATGTGTCCCAACAATCAGATAAGGACCTTTTTTCATGTCCTCAAATGCATTTGTCTAGTTGTCAAATGGCATCCATTCCATCTATAGAATGCAGAATTAGTTTATCACCAGCTTGCATTATCATAAACATTTTTTCCATATTTTCCATTTTTCCTTTACAGTTGCTCTTGGGTCCAAAATGTCCAAATTTTATGGGGTTTTATGTAATCTTGTGTAATCTCTATGCAGTTTACTAACAAATGTGGACATGGCTGTAGCCAGGGTTCAATTTTGAGCGAGGTTACATTCTGATGGGTATGAGAAGTAGAATCGGGAGGTCCAAGAAAGATGGAAAAATTGAGATGCAGTGCCATCTAGGGTGCCCCTTTGTGTGAGGAAATGTGGTAAAGTGTCCTAGAGGGTGCCCTTCCAATGGAGATAATGTGATGCAGTGCCATGTAGGCTGCCCTACATGCTAGAAAATGAGTTGGCCTCTACGTGCTCCTACATGCGACACAATGAGTTGGCCTCTACGTGCTCCTACATGCGAGACAATGAGTTGGCCTCCACGTGCTCCTACATTCGACACAATGAGTTGGCCTCCACGTGCTTCTACATGCCAGACAATGCGTTGGCCTCTACGTACTCCTACATGCCAGACAATGAGTTGGCCTCTACGTGCTCCTACATGCGATGCAATGAGTTGGCCTTCACATGCTCCTACATGCTAGACAATGAACCCTCATGGGATGCCTCTATAATGGAAAATGCCCTTCTGGTACCCCTGTTTTGTTTTTGTTTTTATATATCCTTTTAAAAAATGTTTAGTGGCAGCATGATTCTACCTCATTTTAATTTCTGTTTGGATGCAATTTATTAATTAAATATTAGTCCATTGCATGTCAGTACATTTGAACAATGTTGGTTCATATTAATAAAGCATAATTAAGCCACTCATTATTTAAAATTAACATATCAAGATGTGCAAGAAGCCCCCAATGCTCGTCCACCAAGCTGGCTACTTTTTCTCTTTAACTGATTACTTCAGATTCTAGGGAACACACTGTAAACATATTAAGGATTAATTTCTCTGATCTAACACTTCTAGTATACACTACGTATTAAGTTAATCAGAAAAACTAATATGACAAGATCAGGGTTTGGTTCTTATCCTATTTATGACACTTAAAACTTGATAGCCTTTGACCTTTCATGTTTTGTCCCTCGCTGGTCAAGAAAAGGCCAAACATTAATTGAGGGAAGGAAGGCAATCTGAGGTTTCTAGGGATTGGATAACCATGGCATTTGGGCACGGACAAAAATAGTCGTCTCAGGGGTCGCCTGGAAAGGTTAGGCAGTCCATATAGACAGCATAGCTTTACCGCTAGTCTAGGAAAAGACTTGCCCTCTAAACAGATGCTTCAATAGGCAGAGATGAATTTCATTACCTGTCACTGCATAATGGGTGATAGGATGTCAGCACACTGTACACCAACTGATTCCCTCTGACCTGATAGGCAAATTTACATTTTCACACGCTTTTGGTGGTCTCCAACACTGACTTATTGTTATATTGATTGTAAATACCTAGCTCTATTGTTTATGGTGTTCAGAATGTAAGAATTTAAATATTATCTGTATGCTGAGCATTTGTGTTCCATTGATGTTTTTCTTTGAGTCAAATTGCAGCGAGACAGCTAGAAAATCAGTAAACGTCAATATTAGTGACATTAACAACAACTGATTGTTCTGAGATGTCCAGTGGTAGACATTAAGGCTAATTAGTAAACAAATGAGCTCCTGGCTTCCATACACCAAAAAACTAATTAATTCCTTTCTCAATAACATTAGGTAGCCATGGCCAAATGTAACCTTATTGGATATGATATAAAACATAAAACTAAAATCACATGAAACCTAATATGAAATTATTAATAATTTTAATAAAACATCAGATAAACTTTCTAGTAGATCAATTTACTGTGCCTGGATTGGGGAGGACTAAATTGGCAGGGTTTCTCTGGGTTTGTTGCTAACAAGCGTCTCCTACTGGCTTCCTGGGGGCCTGCAGCCTCTAGAGGTATGTGCCTCTCCTCCAATTGGTGCTAAACCTCTTGAGTGAGCTGTGTAGCCTGCAGTGTGGAAAAAAGATGGGTGCCTGCCTTGAAGGAGACTAGTTCTCACCCTCCCCGGGGTGTGGCACTGGGAGTAATGATGACCTGAGAAGCATTAGCAAAATTGAGAATTCCAGACTACAGAGTCTAAATGGAAAAATGAATTTAAAAAAAATAATAAAAACATTGCAAACCGTTGTTAAAATGCAGTACTTCCTATCTGTTTTCACCCGACCACCAAAAAAAAATAAAAAATTAAAAAAATAAAAATGGTGTAAAGGGTTATGACTCGTGTGTTAGAAAATAAAGTAATGGAAATATGTCCCTTATAATAGGTTTCCAACCACTGACTTCATATGCATAGAGTAATTGTAAAATAATGGCTTAAATAGATATACTTTTTAAAAATGTATCAGTCTACTAAAACATGCTCAGTTCTATTGCAATTGCAGGTGCACCTGATGGTGCAGAATGGCCAAGATTTCATAGACTACAAAAAGACTGTCAAGACTATCATGAAATCAACAAGCTTGAAATTTAGAATATAAATACTTTTTCCCGTTTGACTATATTAACATTAAAGATAAACAGAAGTTGAAGTTCTCCTGAATAAATCGATGGAATTCAGCCGATGGAAATAAAGACAGGACCAGGAAAAGGTCAAGGGTATTTTTACATTTCAACTTTACATCGAGATACCAACTTGATCCTGCCTGAACTGCACCACTGTGCTGAAGAAATGTCAAGGCATTATCGTGAAATTAAATCTCAAATGACAACGGTAAATGAGATTTTAACTTTACACAACACCTGTGGGTAAATTCATATATTAAACGCTCATCGATCTAAGTAATTTTACTAACTAGACCAAGAGCTAATAGGTTTGGATTATATGAAAAGATAACAGGAGTATTAAATAACTTCAGTGTTATAACGCGCATCGGGAAATCTTAAAATATTTGGAAAAAAGACTATTAATTTGAAATTAAATTACATTTTTAAAAATACAAATCGTGGACCGCTTCAAAACAGTCGCAATTTTAAGTATAGAAAATGCGTTATGTGCTGAACACATCCTACAGGCTATAGCGTACTCCGGAGTCTTTTACATCAGAGGACTGCAAGCCGCAACTTAATATTGGATGACCCCTTCACAAAACAAACACAAAACTTGAATTCAACCAAAACAGATTCAACTACTAGCAGTAAGTATGCACGAAAAGGTGCAGAGAGTGGGGCTGCTTACTTTAGGGTCTTTCTCGTAATAGTACTGCTGTGTCCTGATCCATCGGCCCACAAGATGATCGCGGACGGTGTTTGCAAGGGCGAAGTAGTAATCCCTTTTCGTCGCCACATTTCGATCCTTGACCAGTGTGAAGTGGAGATGGCGATTAAAATTGGTCTTAAGGTCAGTCACATTTTCTACCCCGGCAAGTCCTCGCACCGAAATCTGCTTTTTCTTGTCATGATCTGACAGTGGTCGTGACATCTTGACGAATATGTTCGTAAAAAAGGAGGGTAATAAGAATCAACGGTAACTTCAGTCCGACCGTTTACAGTAACCGGTGGAAAAGCTACCACGAAAGCACCGGCACTTCAGTTTTAAAGCAACAGTTATTAATATTTAGTTTAGGGCGTGGCTTAGCGAAGCTTTGGGGCAATTGAGGGTTTCCTTAATTTCTCGTCCACCGGATTGCAAGGCGAGATTGACTGGCTAAGGAAAATACTCCCAAAACAAGAAAATACTTTTGTTTTTAAACACAAACCTTTGACAATTTAATATAGCGTCCATAGGATTCAATGACAAAGCACAACAGAACACACTTTCTATACCAGAGGATTAAACAAAATCAACGCCAGTCTACCATTTCTTACCCCTTATTAACATTAAGAAGGGGGGCTGAAGGGTGGCGAACTGTCCTGTTCAGAACCAGGGAAGCCAGACCTATTTATAGCAACTCTAACCCCTGTCCCAAAGGCCATGATATTTAAAAGGCATGCTGTTGAACTAACACAGGCCATCTCGACAAGCAGGACACAAAAAGCAGTAACTAGTCCAAACTTGAGTGGGACTCATGTTGTCCCACTACAAAAAAGCAAAAATCATTTCCAGAGCAACACATTCATATACGGTAGCAAGACTGCAACAAAGAAATTCATAAACACTTAAAGTTATACTTCCTTTATTGACTAAAAAGATACAGAAAACAGCAATAGAAAGTTGACAGTACACAAATGTGTATTATGTACAAAGCAACATAATTCAAAGGGGCAACATCTTAGGATGTGTTATACAAAGCCTGGCAAGCAAGACTACTGATGTCAAGGCCACAAAGAATGCCCAATCAGCAGTGATGCTGGCAGTCCACTTAAAGCTCAAATGGGCAGACACTCAAAATCTTGCAGATGGAAAAATTTGCAATGTTATAATGGACATATGTATTCAATGCTCAAATGTTCTGAGCAAAAAAACAAAATGAGAGCTGAACTTTTTCCAAGCAACTGGTGAGGTACACGCATCTGGGAAGGACCTTCCTGGTTTTTACAAAAATATTTTACATATTTAATAATTTAATTACACTCTAGTAACACTTGAATTACTATGCAAGTCGCAGTCAGTACAAGGCAGACATCTAATTTAAAAAAAAAAAAAGTCCAGAGCATTGAGTGGTTAAATATTAAAACAAAAGGAAACAACAGTTTAGAGGTTTAAGATCCAGACACAGGCTGCTCCGTTAGGCCAGTTATTGTACAAGAGTGGGTTAGGGTCTCCAGACTTCTTATTGTAATTGGGTGTATGCAATAATTTTGATGGGAAATCTGCTTTCTTGGTATACCAAATGTGAACCAAATTCTGGTTTAACCAGTGGCTAGTGTTGACCAGAAAATTGGATTTATATTTTCTGGTGAAATCCACACCACTATAGCACCAAGAATGTGAACCACATCAATTTTCCTCTACAAATTAAAGGAATGAAGAATGTCAAGCAGGTTGAGTACACTGGAGGTGAACACAAGGAAAAGGCAACATTGAGATAAATTGAATAACTCCATATCTTTATGAAATTAATATTTAGGTTAAATCAAACTCCAGAATATGGAACAATAAAAGAATTGGAACCCTGAACAGAATAAGCATCCAACTTACATTACCATTTATACAGACACAAAAAAGTAACAAGTGATACCTAAACAGTCTAGTAAACCTACAGTTGTCATTTTTGTAGAAATCTTCTCAAAAGATCAAAGTTTCCAAGAAGTATGTAACCACCAAATCACAAGACTGCCAACTCAAACATAAGTGTAATGTGTTATTAGTTCTCTTATAAAACGTACTTAAATTTCAAATGTGCATATTCTAAACATGTAGAAACCATAAGCAGATTTTGCCATCATGCAAATCTTGCTCATTACCTGAATGGAAGTCTCTGGCCCCATAGTATATTTCCTCAAATTAGACAAAGGGCATTACAATTGGGGAAAACCCCCAAGATATCCCAAACATTAATTTAAGTTTTTCAATAGATTTCAGACAATTTTTTTAAGTCATAGAGCTGCTGCTGTCGATTACCGATACCACAAAGTGCAAACAATATGCATGTATGGCTGATTTTTCACCAATTAGTATGTCAAAGACAGCATCAAAATTATGACAAATAGGTTAACAGAGACAGAATGTGCACTTGGAAAAATGTCTGACCAATTACTGTACAAAGTATTCCATGTTTAATAATATTTAGCTAGCTCAATTATGTATGCATGAACAGATCAACATGATGTGCCTAGCCAATGTCACAACTTTCTCAAGATTCCAAAAATGGTACCTAGTATATTCTAATTGGCATTTTCACATTATTGACATGGCTGGGAAGCTTTATCAAAGACCCTTTGGGTTCATTAGGGAGTAAGGAAGACGACTTTTGCAATAAATCAAGAGACTTACTACCTAGACAAAGAGGTTGGATAGATTTATCGACTGCCATACCATACAAAATGTCCAAGACTGCTTTTCAAAAATAAAGAACCTACATTAAGACGGTGACGTTTCATTTTTTGGGGGGATTTAAGGCTATCCGGGCACCCACAGTTCCAACAGTGCTCTTTCTCATGGGACTTCAACTAAGCAATACAGTGGAATTAGAGAATTTCATTACAGGCATAAGTAATATAAACTACACTGAGGCCAAGTTCCCCTGTACAGCTCCAGAGAATGTAAACTGATTTTCATTTTGTTTTTGGGAAGAAATATGCTTCTTTTTTTAAATTATAACTCTGCAGACATATTGTAAATGTAACTTATTAAAGCATTGTTCAAACAGTGATGGAAATTTTGCAGCTCTTGGCCTGTGTCAGGAATGTGTATAATACGCTAAGGACCGAGGAGGCTGTGGGCTAATGTGGTGGGCGGGAAATCAATTCTGAGGAGGTGGGGGCGGGGGTGCAGGGGGCATACCGAAGGGTGGCATGCCAGAGACTGCCATGCCCATCATGTCCACATAGTTAGTGGGATCCATGGGCGGGGGAGGGGGAGGCGGGGCGTACATCATGCCCGCAGATCCAAGGGATGGCGGTGGTGGTGGCGGGGGAGGGGGAGCACCCGGTGGCAGTGGGGGCTGGACTCCAGGGGGAGGGGGCACCAGGGAAGAGTTGCCCATGGGGGGCGGTGGCTGGACTGAGGCGTTCCCGACAGACTGTTGCTGCCAAGGGGGCAGGTTGACTGAACCAGGGCTGGAGGTGGTTGTGGTATCTGTTGGGGTGGGAGACCAGCATTAGGACAAAAGTACTTCGGAATACGAGATCAGAATTAGAATTGCCTGGTTGTGGTACTCCAGGTTTCAAAGGCAATGTTCGGTTAAATACACACACACACACACTTCCTCAGTTAAAAATATTTTTCCAAAGGTGCTATTGACATTAAATTTTCACCAGATGTTGGTAACAACCCAAGTAATCCATACATACAAAGAAAC
>JAOYSI010010500.1:0-10334 GCA_025775065.1 Hiodon alosoides
GTGTGTTTTTAAAGACTATTATCTCTGTCTGTTGCTGTATTGTTCGTGCACTGGAAGCTTCTGTCACCATGTAATATTCCTTGTATGTGTAAGCATACTTGGCAATAAAGCTCATTCTATTCTATTCTAAATAAATTGTTTTAGTGAGCATCCAACTCTACAATAGTACTAATACAACATTTTGGAAGCACTTTGAATAACTTAAAATCAATTTTTTTAAATTGTTTTTGAGTGTGGCAAGGACTTACGAATAATTTGGAAAAGAAAGTATTTGCAATAGCTGCTAGCTCAACAACAGGCGTTGTGCTGTGTTTTGTTACATGAGAAGCTCTTGAGAAGTGTCTTTTGCTGGTGCGTTAGAGGTATAGAATGCAGTGGGAACAGACTAGGGGCAAGTGTATTACGTTAAAAACCCAGTGAAAAGGAATCATTTGGTTCCATTTATACCGTGGATGATCTCATTATGTTCTATCAGGAACACACGGTAACCGCAAGGCATGACATTTCCTGACACATGTGGCACATGATGCTTGCTAACATTTGCGGGGGGTGGGGGGAAACTCAGTGACCGCCCCTGCCCCCCTTTTCTTTCTGAAACAGATCTTTGTCATTAAAAGTCCTCAGGGCACATCGCATCACTTTAATGGCCTGCAACACATCAGATGACAGGCTAGGGAGGATCACCCTTATGCTGAACTACAGTCTAATTATCACCAGGCTCCATGCTTTTGACAATGCTAGGAAAAAAACAAAAAACGATCAGGTAACCTGGGAGCGTGCACATTGATCTGACCAATTTTTCCAATGAACTCGGAATAAATTACTTGTTTTTGAATTTGAGTTTAGCATGCAGAGCCTCCTGTGATCTGCTAGACGTGAGCAATGCATCTGTTTTGAGTTCCCCAACATCCAATCCATTTTTTCTTCAGTAAGGTAAAGATTATTGTGTATATATATATATATATATATATATATATAACAGTTATTTAACAAAGTCCTACGCATATGAGATAAGATCCTGGCCAACATCAAAACACTGCCCCTGCAAAAAGCAAGACAAGGAATAACATTGTAAGAATAGTGTAATTTCCCCCTCATGTTTACACAGAGAAATTGCTTCCATCAGGGCTTAAAATAGAATTTTAAATTACACCTCTTGTTTAAAGGTCATAAAAGGTGCTTGGATTTACTCCACGGGTTTGACAATATTTGAAGTGCGGCTAAAGATGAATAAGACTCCCAGCTTATGGTTGTGCGGTGTAGGGAGAGCAACAAATGTTATAGCCAAGGAAAGCATCCTGGCCCTTCATTTAGGGACCTTTGGGGCGACCAAACAGAAGTATTAAACATTTTAGCCATAGTGCAGTTCCTTTAGTGCTCATTGGGAGCTGAGGAGAACATAAAGGCTACTGAACAAAAATAATATACATTTCAGTTTTTTAGTGTCCGGTGTACTTTTTTACCAGGCCAGGTTACCTTATCAGTTATGTCTTGCAAAATGACCATAGCAAGCTGCCTCCAAAGCCAACGGAATACTATGACAGCCACGAGAGTCCTCAAGAAAAGAAAAAAAAGAGGTCCATCCCCATTTGAAACTCTCACTTCAGGTGAATATTCTACGATCTGCAAGGTACTTATGTCATGTTCATAGAATTTTAATATATAGCTCCACCGCTTGATGTATGGATTTTTTGCCCTTTATTTCTATTTCTAGATTCTCAGATTCTTGTCAGCTTTACTCACTGAAGCACGACCAAATTCATGCTCTCTAACCTTTCTGTTATCATTTACTTGCGGTGGACCTCTGTGGACGTGATTAAACTTTCTTTGTGTACGGCAAATTCCAAATAATTGGGGACGGGGGAAGGGCTTGGTCTATTCCGACGATGCCTTTGAACAGCAGACCGACACAGCTGAGCCGCTCTGCGTAGGAGTTCTGGACCGGAGAGCACCAGGCCTTCTGTTAATTGGACACCATGGCACGGACCCACCAAAGCTGAAACTACAAATTGATTCTAGGTGCCTCAACCCTCCACTTGCGCTGGCTCAAAAAAAATGTTTTACAGAGTTTTTTCCCCTTTTTTCCAGATGGTGCTGAATCATCCAGGATGTTGAAAGTTTGACTTTCTTTATTTACTAGAAACACATTCATGCGGCTTAAACACCCCCACAATTTACATGCAAAAAAGAATATACTAGGGTTTAATTTAGTTAGAATGATTTCAGATATCTGAAGTCTGTCTGTAAGTATTTCTGTCTTCTGTGTTTGTTGCTACTCACTGTTCAGTGCCACACACCAACTCAAATCTGTAGCCACTCTGTGACATTTGGACCAGGATCTAAAAAGTTATCTTATGTGGAGAAAGCTGCAGTTAAAATCAACATCTAACCAGGCCCATTATGTAATCAGCAAATGTAGCAAAAACATTTTTTTTTGTTTTTAAACAATTTTGCCTCAAAAGTTTCCCTGAAATGGTTAAATGGTTTAGTTGTTGTTTTTTCATTGAAAGTACTGCTTGATATAATCAACCCATTGATCTGATTGTTAGATGAATAAATCCTTTAGGTGTGTGTGTCTTTGCCAAATTGACTCTCTGTAGTCTGGGCAGAGGAACAAAGGAAAGGATATTCTCCCGCTCACATGACAATTTGTGTCAGCCATGCATCTAAACCAGCAGTGCAGTCTTCTGCTTTTGCTTTGAGGTTTAAAGGACAACTTTTTCTGAAACAAGGGTAACCCATAATTCTAATAAGTGGTGCTTACGCAGTACCAGAGACCCCAGCTATAAAAGTCAATTACATTTGTACTGCTTTTAATGCTTATATTGATGTGTCTGTATGAATTGTGTGTGTTGTTTATGTAGATGCCATTTGATGCAACTTGTCCTGTCATTTTAAAACAAAACAATGTGAACAGAGCAACTGCTACCCCCACCACAACCATCATTACTATTACTACTACTACTACTACTGCTGCTAAGAACAACAACAACCAGAACAATAATAATAATAATAATAATAATAATAATAATAATAATAATAATAATAAGAAGAAGAAGAAGAAGAAGAAGAAGAAGAAGAAGAAGAAGAAGAAGAAGAAGAAGAAGTAAATCTGCTTTTATTTTTGTTTATTATACAATAACCTGAAAACATGAGTTGATCATTGCGGTCTAGTATTAACAGGCATTTACTGCCACCTGCTGGTCATTAACCCACGCCTTTCTAAATTTTGGTTTAGATTCAGAAATACTCCAATGCAGTGCCATGGATCACATGCCATTATTCTTTAATTGATCTTTTTCAACAAATTTTACTAATTGTTCCCGTGCTATAAGATTCATAAGGTTTATGCCTTACATCACCTTGCATTTAAAGGACATACTTTGTAAACTTTTGTAAACTCCTTTGTTCTGAATTTATATGCATGAATGTCATAAATAGAAACAAAAGAGGGAGAATAGAACAAGTGAGAGTATCAAGTCACATATCTTTATAGGAAGAAACATAATTTGGCCTATTTGACATTTTCACAACCTTTAGATTATGGCTTCCTGATGTGGCTTGGTCTGCTGCTCTGCTACACGGACGCTGGACAGCGCCAGTGCCTGGTCCAGTTAAACCTGAGCTACTCTGACCTCCACCACGTCTTCTTGGGGAGTTGCTGAAAAACGCATTCACATCAGCCCTCTGACCACAGCATGGCGGGGGTCCAAACATAGTTCTATCTGTGGAGGACGACACTTCCCAAGTTGATTCTGACTTTTCGGAAGTGTTTAAAATACCACCACAAAGCCAAGAGGATAAGAATGGGAAACAGATTTATTTGAACTGATTTACAAAATGTTCGGCTGTGCTTAGATACAGCGGGTTCATGCCTATGGTCGCTGACAAAAGCTGAGCTTCCAAAAAGGTTTTGCAGTGTGTAAACACAACATCAAAATAGATCATGAGAGATTAGTGCGCCCCAGATGCCAGGTAAAAAAAAAGAGTACTACGTAAAACTGAATTTTGTGGGAAATCGCCCGTGTTCATGGAGGAATTTTGTTTACATGTTGAAAATATTTCTGGAACGGGTATTTTTTCTCAGACAACGGACACCTCACTAAACTCTAAGAATTGAAAGAATCTTTCTTAAAAGAAAGAATGAAAAAATACAGGTTAAAGTTTAATCCCTAGTGTTTGAAAGGTATCCAACATTTTTCAAAGAGTTACTTTTCTGCTTTATGCCAAGCATTAAGAGTGAAGTAGTCAATGACAATATATTGATGTTCTTTTGTCTGTGGACTCCAGTAATCATGAATGCATCGCAGCAGATTTAGTCAAATTAGTAATTAATTTAAACTTCAACGAAGCAAACTTTCAGATGACCCCTTGCAGTGAAGGGCCAGTCAGTTTCCCCCCACAGTTATAAATAACCAACAATTCCACCTTATTTTCACATGAGCTGCTGTTGTATGCCAGCCGTCTCAGTGGTAGTAAGAAGGGAACAGACAGATGGTGCTTGGTTCAACTCCAGAAACTGGGGAGTTTATTTCCAAAGGGTGATGACAAGTGAGACAAAGACAAGCAACAAGAGTTTACCAACATGCAATTCGATTCCTCCCCCAACTATAATTATTTCACTAGTGAGGCCTAAAGAATTAATTATGGATATTCTGACTAAGTGTTGGATACTTTTGTCTTGTGCATGGTGAAAGTCAACGATAGATGGTTTGGGTTCATATTTTGTGGACAGTTGCAGGTTGGGAGATATTGAGACTTGCAACCACCAGAAAAATGGAAATTAACAGTACTGGAAAGAAGCAAGAACACGCACATCCAATAGGCGCAAGACTGACAAAACATCATAAAGGCAATAGTGGAGTCCGCACAAATATTTATGCACACCCTAAAAGACAATGATTCGATTCAGAAATAACAGTCCTGGACCAGAAGTCTCAAATCCACATCCTTGCTTCCTGGGGCTTAGGAACTTTGTGCCCACCCAAAGTGTATTTCAAGTTCTCCCAAAACAAACATCACATCTGTAACGGTGCTGTATTTAAACTTCCAATGGAGACATGTTAATAGAGGTAATCCTTTTTATTTCACATTCAAATTTCTGTCGTTACCTATATTTTCTACCACTCCATACCAATACCCCTCTATATTAAGTCTTCATCATACTTATTACACCGACTATCCGGATGGAGCATGTCAAACTAAAGAATGTCACATTAATGCCCTGAAACAGGTTTCTGATACAGGTAGCATGGGTTGCACTGGTATGGCAGAACAATGATTGCGCAAGCTAAAATATAAGTATTGGACCTGTGCAGTTCAAAAAGTAAGTAGGCCTAAGTAACTGCAAATATGCTTCTTTGTCTGGAATCGATAGCTAATTTAACATCAACACCTCGTTTTCGTTTAATTGAAATCCTCCATCTAAAAATATTTTGATGGTTAAATTTCAACGTTTATACTTTTTGCTGTTTTTGTTTTAATCTGAAGTTCAACGGTTGAGGTCTAGGTATGTTTCCTATTTAATATTTTACAGACTTAATAGCTTACATACTTTTCCCATAACTCTGCTGAAATGCAAACGTGGAATGTGCCTATATTTAAATATCGCAACGTGCTATCATATAGCATATTTCATTTTAAAAGTTGATTTATTGTTCACCCAAACATCCTGATTATAGTAATTAAATTCCAACGGATAGTTATCCGCTTCCCACAAAACGAGTTAAATCCACAATTTGTAACGTTACCAGTAGAATAAGTGTCCATGTGTAGCCATGGTGACGTAACCAAAAAAAAGTGGTAAATGGGGAAAACTTCGCTCGTACCTGTTGATAAAAAGGTAGGCTACATCGAAACGTCACCCTTGAGTGTACACATATCTAGCAGCGCAAAAACACTATTTTATTCTTCTAAAATAACGCAATATGAGAAAAATTACACAATTTGAAGTACTTGCTTATTATCGTTAACGAGTTGTCGGTTCCTTTTTATTAGGATAAAGTATTCTTCCTAAAGAAAAAGAAAATAGTAAACCTTAGGGTTTACAGAATATAGGACACGCATTTTGAAACCCACAAGGGACTTTTATGGGCTGTTTTCGTAAAAAGGCGCGTTTGTTTGCCAGTAATGTCGTGTCCTCGTCACCACATTAATTCCTGACATCCTTCCACACTGCTAAATGCATCAGAGAAGACTGCTGTGGATCTTTTGGTGATTCGACTCTTTGAAAATGGTCTCTTCGCCGGCTCGCTTGCTGTTGTTCTCGTGGTTGATCTTGCCATTCTGTGGAACGGAAAAGGCGAAACAAAGGGGATTTCGGCATAGAGATGCTGCTTTCGAAAAAGTACGGTCTTGACATTTTCTTCATGGAATTTCCTTTGCATGGAATGGCTCATTAAGGATTCAACAATTCAGTAGGTTCTCTAGTAAGCGTTTTTGGGTAAACTTTCAGTTAACTTACAATACATTTAAATACAGTTTTTACCACAGAACGTCTATTTCCACTGTACTGAATATTAACTGTACTATTTGCAGGTTGATCTGACAACATTTTAACTGTGTTAAGAAAAACTGTATTAGCATCACAGGTTAAAGGTGACTCCGACTGGAGCAAATTTATTGTGGACAAGACAAAACTGTTTTGATAGAATCAAGATCGACAAACCAGGGATCTGTGCCCAGTCGTTCGTTGCTGCAACCGTTGGATTTGCAGCGGAATAATATTTGTCTCAGTTAACCATAGGAGCGACTTAAGACCATAAGAAAATTAAAACTTTATTTATAACTTTTTGGTAGCAACGACATTACGCGCCGGCACATTTCCCCCCCTACGTTGTCTTGTAACTGGATCGTTGAAACGTGTAATATTTTTGAGTAATACTGCTAAACTGGTAATTAATGAAGAATTCATTTTAGATGAGTAACATTTGATGTCAGTAACTAATGTGCGTCATTAAATCCACTCTTGCCACAGTGGACTGAATTGACAATTTTTCTCTCTCACTATCCGTCAGAAGTTGTGAGTGTTTACGAGACTGAGATTGTTGTTTTGGAATCTTTCAGGATATAAAATGGAGTGTATATAATTTTGCATTTCTATTTAAGGGACATTTTTAAAGAGTTTCACTGGTTTGCAGTGCTCTCAAAGCCAGGGTAACCACATACGGCCCCTGTTTTGATGAACATGATTTGTTATATTCCAGTGCTCTGGTGGAAGTGATAGAGGCAACCAGAATTCTACCAAACACTCTACCGATGCCCACGCCTGTCATGCTACCATGGTAACCTTTTGATCTCACTAGTTCTAGTACCTTTAAGAACTTTTACCATGCAGCCAATGGCTGCCTAACTGTTGGCTGTCTAAAGTTGGCAAATTTTATTTTGCCTACTTACTTGCTTGATTGCCAAATTTGATCATGCATGAGCAATTAAAAGGTGTATCCAGATGATACATGGTAAAGTTAGCTTGTTATCCTCCTTGGTATCATTAAAACTGTTTCTGTGTGTGAACTGCTGCAGTAGAGAGAGAGAAAAAAAGCTCCTATCATTGCTGCAGCTCCTGTCCGGAAAACAAATCAGACACTTTTTCCCCATTAATTGGCTGTTGGAGAAAATTCACTGTGCACTGTGTAGAGCAGAGATACTTAAACTCTGGTACATGGGACCCAACCCCTTTTAATGGTCTGTCTGTTTTGCCATTACATTAATTGTCTGTTAATCAAGCTGGTGACCCAAGCTATTTATTTGTTTTGTCTGTCTTTTCCTTCAGTCTTGTCTGTTACCTTATATTTTAATCCATTGGGTACGTAAATCCATTATCGGTTCCTTCCATTATTTTTTGAACGTTTCTAGCTTGTTAACGTTTTGGCCGTACCTCACTCATCATAGCTTCAGTACACAATATAACTTTTTTCCCCTAATTTTGTCTGCCTTTACATAAAACCCACCAACACTTACTCAAATTATATTTACCTAAAGATTATGCATGTGCAAATTACAACGGTGTTGTAAGGGGCCCCTTGGCTGTTGGAGGCCCCTGGGTACTTGACCTATTTGACTATTCTGCAATCTGGTAGTTAGAGCAGAGTTTTTCAAAATGAGCTGCGGTAACAAATTTACCTTGAAAACAGAGCATTCAGCTCTAAATGGACAGAGGATTTTGTGTTTATTATCAAGTTCTAATTCTGATTGTTGTGAAGTAATTTACTCACTGTTGACCCACTTCAACTTGTGGTTTAATGGAAATGGTGCACCTGTACATGTAATTGGGTATTGTGTTGGTGTTGCAGCTAGTGGAGATGTGGTGCTTGGTATTGCGTGAAAAGGTCATTTTAAAAGAACATTCACTTGTTTTTCCGCACATTGGGTTGATGTCCTTTAGCTGCACAAAAAAATGCTCTGGTCTTGCAGGACTTGGCTAGCCAAATTGTAATTTTCCGAATTGCAAGGCAACCTATAATTTTGAAACAAAGAACAAACTGCTTCCAAAACAAACTAACAAATAAACAAAAAAAACCCAGAACAATTGTTTAACACATTGAATATTGTCTATCAAAGGCTTCAGACATTTTCTCCTCAGTAGTCAGGTGTTAATTTGCAGGTAATTGACAGTTTCAGCTCATGCTGTTTGTCTGAGAATTGGCGGCGGCCTCATTATGCCACAGAAACAGCTTCTCCTCTCTCTATGGCAGCCTAATGGCTGACACAGGCCGGCCGTCTGTTGGATCATGTGTTCATCCAGACAGCTCAAGTTTAGGTCACCATTCTAAGCATTCTTTTGCTTCATGACAGACCACACATAGCTGTTTTGGTGTATAGTAATGTGAATGTGTGTGAATGTGGTCTTAAATCCTCACTGTTCCTTGTCTCTGCAGTGAGCAGCCATACAGTAGATTTCAGAAAGGATAGTAAGTTAGGTCAGTATGCCCCATATCTTGTAGAATGTAGGGAGGGGTAAGACATTTCTTAATAGTATAAACAAAACCTAGGGCACTGAGTCCCACCCCATTGCAGGACTCTAGACTGCGACCAAAATGGTCGCAAATGTGAGTATTTTTCACACGGTCGCATTGGTGCGAGTGCATAATGTTCAGGTTGTTTTGGTACCTGTCTGGCACATGTACTCCGTTAACCAATCAGGTTCGATTCACCCCCTCCCTACCTGCACTTTGCCCGGCTGTGCAATCATCAGCTGTGTACACGTGCGTGGCGCATAGATGATAAAACACCAGTGTTAAAGTGCGAATATGAAGCGGTCTATAGCCGATTATTTTAAAAGACACTGTCAATCTTTACATCAATGCAAAACCAGCATATACTAATTAAGAGAACGATTCATCGACATGCAAGGTCATTATGATTAAAAGGGTGCGACCAAATCGTAAGTGGGAAGAATAGGTCTAGAGACCTGCAGTGTCATCACATGTCCTGACCACAGGCGTGGGTTATTGTGATACAAGTCTACTGTTTCTGACTGTCTTTGGTTTTCCATGCCATAATATTATGCCCATGTTGATGGCACTTTTTTGTCCAGCTTGATCGCTCCTCAGCAGGATGCTGTTTTCACGAATGACCAAACTGCAGCTTTTACTGTACACAATTTGAAAAAGAAACCACGAACAGCATGACCAGTGTAGAGCTACAGTATTTCTTGTAGTTCTTTAGCCAGCGGAGGAGCCCAACAGAGGAACTCTCCAAGGCATCCTGGAGTGTGAGAGGAAAAAGTGAGAGGATCTCCTGTTTGTTTTTCCCTTTCGTTTTCTAGTACAGCACCTGCCTGCAGGGCCCACCTGGCACGCTGGGCCGGGACGGGAATCCAGGGGTGAATGGCATCCCTGGGACACCTGGCATCCCCGGTCGGGATGGGCTGAAGGGGGAGAAGGGAGAGTGTGTCAGGGAGATCAGCGAGAAACCCTGGAGGCCTAACTACAAGCAGTGCACCTGGAACTCCCTCAACTACGGCATCGATGTGGGGAAAATTGCGGTGAGATCTGTTTTTAAAGGAATTTGTAATTCATTCGGAAACACTAGTGCCGATGCATCTCTGCTCATCGTTACCGACCCTGCTGTCACACGCAGGGAGACTGCAGACGTGCAATTGGTCTCCTCCGATCCAATCTCCTTCCTCACCTGTCGTTTTTTTGTACAAGAGGGTCCGCACTGATTGAACGAGAAATAGGTTCTGCACGGCAGCACCGCTAGTCAGGTGATCAGGAATCTGACTGGAGTCTCTAGTTAGCAACGAGCGACGAAGAGCCCTTTCGGTGATCGCCCGGGGGGGGGGGGGGGGGGGGGGGGGGGGGGGGGGGGGCGGGGGGCGGGGGGGGGGGCGC